>MU866166.1:0-107200 GCA_033296915.1 Triangularia setosa | reverse complement strand
CCTGCAGCCTTGCCGCTGTGTCTCCTTTCTCCGATTGGTAGACACGGTTAGTTGCAGTCTCCGCCTGGCCCTGCTATATGGTTGGTCTGTGACACAGTGAAGGTACGAGGGAGTTATTCATGACACATATGATACCTGAAAGGGCGCTTATTGGCTTGCGATATGTGCATAAAATGCTTAATACATTGCATTTGTCCCCTATTCTCCATTTCTATTCGATAAGGACAACCTCGTGAGTTTGAGGTGATATCATGCTTCCATCGTAATGTACGCCATCTATCTTCCAGCTCCATCAAGATTTGAACTTGTCTGCCTCAGCCTCGAACAGACAATAATTTCCGTATCTGGATTTCACCCGCGCCGATGATGGGGAAAAACTGGAGTGCTTTTGGACAAATTGGCGGTACCCTCGAACTTCCATCATGCATACTTCTTTAAGAAGGATAGTGAGCTCATATCGTGCAGGTCTAGCTTCGTCGAGACTATAAATGATGATCTGCCCTGACCAGGTTCCGGGTTGCTCACTTTGTACAAGCCATTGTCTCTTTTTACATGGCTGGTTCGGATCATCTTGTGGCACCGCATCCTCTGCAATACGGTCGAGTTTACTGGACACCATCGCATCGGCAATAACGGAACTGTCAGGCACGATGTTTTTCTCTCTGAAGCTGAATCCTTACTCAACCAATCTACAAACATCCACAGTAGCCACATCGAGCCATCCCACAAACCTTCCCCATTGAAATTGGTTGGGCGGTTCCTGATTTGTCTTAACATATAATCGGAATTCGAATGACCCAGGTATAGCCTTTGGGTCATGGTCAGGCATAGGTCTGCGTTGTGTTCTCCGGTGGAAATGCCCAAGGCTAACTATTTCCCAGAAAAAGGCAGATCACGCAGCAGTTGAGTTGAAGCGTGTTCAAGGTATATAGGTGTGAGACTGAACACGTAAGAAGGGTGATGAAAATGAGTAGTATGTCAGAGGTCGGGCCGGGATGAGCGGACTTTGGAATTCTTCCACCCTTTTACTCTCAATTGCTAGTAATTAAACTTCTCAGTCATCTTGACACACTCTGATACCATCGTTGAACAGTCATCCATAAGCAACAAGCATCTCATCTAAGTAGCAAACAGTCAATGAGTTATTCACATCACCACCATTCCTTCCATTTTGCTCCAAACACTACCAAACTGAAGATGGCTACTTTGCGAGAGCAAAATATTAAGTCGGCAATTGCAGCGGTTCAATATAGTTTCTCGCAGACCGAGGCAGCAGTATAGTCCTCGGTCCATCCGTCAACCCTTAGCCGACGGCTCTATGGAAGCACAACCCAAAAAGCCAGCAAACTGGGGACCCAGAAGCTCTCTCCTGATCAGGAAAGCCTTTTAGTTAACTGGTGCCTCGATTAGGAAGCCGCTGGCCGCGCCCCAAGAAAAGCCGGAATCGTGAGGATGGCCCAAGAAATTCTCATACAGAGTCGTGTTTATAACCCTATCGGCCACCGTTGGCTGGACCGCTTTCTATGCCGCTACCAGCGAGCCAAAACAAAGCAATCGGTATTGTTGGAAAGAGAAAGAATACACAGATCTACAAGGGCCGAGTACGAAGACTTCTGCGAGTGACTACGCCAACAATTGGAGACTAAAAACATCGCACCATGTTATATCACCAATACGGATGAGCACGGCATGCGGGAGACGGAGACAGCCTCAGGCACCGTTATAGGAGACTCTCTTACCGATAATGCGGTAAATGCAGGACCTGACAGCACTGCTTGGGTCACAGTTATTGAGGCAGTTATAGCTGAGGGATGCAGACTCACGCCCTGTATCATCTTTACAGGGTAATCTCTCCACGGCCAATGGTACCCCCCTTGGGTCAAAGATCACAAGGATATTCATAATTGGAAGTACGACTACTCTCTTAAAGGTTGGAGTAATATTAATATTACCGTTAAATGGCTGAAAGAGATTTATTTGCCGAAAACAAAACCGTTAAATACTAACGACTAACAAGAACCTACAGCTATCGAAAGAGCTGCCGTAACTATCGGCCAGTGGGTCAGCCAAAACCAAATCCGAGAAGGGAGTCGGGCAGGCCGTTGTCTTTGGGGAAGCCCTTGGCAAGGAGAACAAGGCGAGCAAGGGGAGCAAGGGAAGCAAAAGAAATAGAGGAAGTGAGGGAGGCACTATATCGAGCGGGGGAAGCCCGATGGAAATAGCAAACCGAGGGCCGGACACCAAGGATGGCAAACGAAGGACCACCGACCAGGTGCTAAAGAAACACAACAACCTTACCAAAGCCCAAAGCTCCCTATTAGTGCAGGTCCGTACTGGAGTAATAGGTCTAACGTGCGTGATAAGCGAGTGCCGCACTTTCCGCCACCCTACCGCAGTTTTCCTCAATTACACAACCAAAACACTACGAAATAACTATAACTGAACCGGAAACAGATGAATCTGATGACTCTACAGCCTCCTTACACGTGCGTGCATTATAATCAGGCTTGTCGCACACGCCACAGCACCGAATCCTCGCACGAGACCCCGCTGCACCACCACCACTTTGTCGTATTTCCTGGGCCACCTGCTCACCCACAGCCTTCTGGTCTAGTATATCCTGTGCCTCTTGTACAGTAAGTGACCTTCCAAGCTGCACATGAGTTGTTTTTTTTGGCTCTCTGTCTCTTACCAAGCCCCTCATTGGCCTTGCGTAGCGAAGAGACCTCTGCACGGAGAAGAACAACTTCGTGCATTATACCCAGTGCTCCCTTGGTAAATTGGTCCATGGCGGCTAACAGCGAGGTTGGAGAGCTGCTTTAATGGTTGGATACCTGAGTTTTGATAATCTCTGACTGTGAGATTGCTTCTCGAGGATTGTGTGGCGTTTGGGAGACCCAAGGTAGTGCCGTGCCTGGCCTTGAGGCTGGGGGTGTCGGGGGCCGAATGCACACATCCAGCTTAGATATCACCCTCCCTGGGTCGTACGGCACAAGGCCAGCTCCGGTAAAATCCCCCCTAGATATTCTTTTCTGTAATCGAAGCAAAATACACTTCTCTAAATGCACAAAGAAACTTCAAGCTGCCGATGTTCATCCGCATTAACTGCTCAATCTGGCAGCTGTACGCCTTCGTTAACGGCGCAAAACAACCAACATCTAATGACAGAAGTAAGTGAAAGGAGTGCGGAGGCATACAAAGTGTAATAATGTTGTGCCCCTGGCAGTAGATCTCGAATTCTTCGGAGTGGTGGCTATCGTGGCCGCCAAGGATCAACAGCCGGTATTTGCCCTTTGTACGAGATGTTGTATGGAGCTCGAAGTGCCGAATCCAATCCATGCCTTTCTCATTGGTAGTCCATCCGTTATCGATTGTTGCAATGCGCCAGGTGGCCGGTAAGTTGCACTCTTGGTACCAGTTGACAAGGTGATATTGCCCAGCTAAGATGATGAATGGTGGAATGGCCCAGCCTTGAGCATTTACCCCTTGGATAACTGTAGCCCACTCAAGATTACCAGGCCGGACTTGTTTGGCCCTGCTACGGCTATCCGAGGTAGTAACTACCATGATGGGGATGATAACGCCCATCATAAAGCCAGTCTCGTCGAAATTTTACGAATCTTCGCCAAGGATACCGTACTTGATCTTACTGTTTTGTGCAAGCGCAAACCACTCGCGAATACCCTTGGGTCTTCGCGTTTGGCCCTATGATAGTCGTATTTACGCGTAAAACGCGTCCGAAGTTCTGGCTGGCGTTTGACGAAGTTGTGAACCCAGCGCTTGCTGACAGGGGGCGCGTGGCACTCATGTAGCAATCGGTTGGTAATATATTCCACATAACAAGGCCGAGAATGGAATGCGCCTGCACAGAGCTCAATTATATATTGAGCAATTGGCTTCTCTTCTAACTCCGCAAGTTTGCGTGAATTGGCTGGAGTATTTCATCGTGCAGTTTTGCTGGTGCCCCGGTTTTGAAGTGTATCCATATTGATGTTGTAGATCTCTGCTGCGGTTCGATTGCTGAGCTTAGGTTTCTTTGTATAGCTTCAAGTGCTAGGTTTACCCTGGCTTCGTACGAAGGAATTTCCGTTGTTGGTTGTAGGAATTCGGTGTTTTGTGTAGAGGGGACGCGTCGTGTCGAAAGTGGTT
Organism: Triangularia setosa; assembly: GCA_033296915.1. Taxonomy (NCBI): domain Eukaryota; kingdom Fungi; phylum Ascomycota; class Sordariomycetes; order Sordariales; family Podosporaceae; genus Triangularia; species Triangularia setosa. Next base: position 103,051 of record MU866166.1, on the reverse strand, counting down.
AACCTCGCTTGCCTGGCTAACTCGCTTATCCCGCAGGTTATGCAAAATGCGAGATCTTTGTTGCGTTTTAGCAGAATGCTTATGAGACAGCCAAAACACCACATGCAATCACATATTTTGATGTCTTCCCAACAAGTTGGCGCGTTAAAATGAGCACTAACTCACAACGCTTCATGCCCGTGTTGAGCTTAGAGGTCTCTTGGCTGATATACACTCAGCAAAGCGGCTGATGGCTATTGTGTTCTCACCCGAATACTACCATCAAATACAAACACTCTCATTAGTCAACTCCCCCTCAGCCTGCACAAACGAAACAGACTTCTCCCACCAAACATCAGTACTCGCCGGCCAAGTCGCAAACAACAGCTGGTTATCATCATCCAACATCGCCAGCCCAATCTGTTCCTTTCCCTTTGTGTCCAGGTATGTAAACACCAGCGGGGCACTATTCCCCTTGAAATCCAACTCTTCCCACCTAGTAGCCTGCCACTTCCTCCCTTCTCCAAAGTCACCAAACGCCCGATGCCTCAGCTTTCGCTCTTGGTTTAAAGCAACCACGTGGACTTGCTCATCCTTGGTCCCAGCGTTAACTACAACTGCACTGGGGATACTACTGAAGTTGCCCCCAATAGATCGAGGTTCTGGTTCGACATTTTCCTCCCAGGTGAAGTGGTACATGTTTGAGTTTGATCCCACACCGAAGAAGTAGACCTGGCGGCCTTCATCAACTGAAATGGCGACAGGGTCCCCTCGGAATCTATGAGCCCAGTTGTTCCAAGGTTCCCATATGTTTTTCGAGGTCGAAAACTCTGTGCTCTTTAGTTCGTCGGTGTCTCTGGCGAGAGTAAAAAGCCTGAATTCCGGATCATGTCTACTGCAGATAACCGCCGGGCTGGTTCCCGAACTAGCGAGGATAGGAATACTCTCCTCATCCCATCTCCCTATTTTCTGTGACGTGTCCCACGTATTCCTGATCACATTCGTTGAATTCTTTCCCAGCATCCACATATCGTAGGTCGGTGCTGATGAGTTCTCAGCCATGGGTGAGTTGCAAATGGCGATAGAACTAAGCCCGAACCCTCCCAGGTTTTCCCATTCCAGAGTCCGGTTGGCTTTGGTAAACTTGATTGTATTGACGTTGCCTGACATGGTGCTTGTGGCGAAAACATCCATCCGGCTCCCGTCCGACGATGTGATGACAGTTGGTGCGCCGATAAAGGGCATAAGTTCCATACCGGGGCCTTCAGCAAGTATTGACCATTGGGTGGTCCAAGTCGCGGAGCGATCGCTGCCTTCTTTTATTTCCCATGAGCGGAACCAGATGTTGCTGTCTCGGCCTCGGGAAAAGATGTGGATGGAGCCGTTAAAGACACCAGCAGCCATTGTTCGTCGAAAGATTCGGGTACTTTCACTCTGGCAGGTGCCGGTTCCTGTTGTGTTTGATGGCGGCGAGGTTGCTGGGAAATCATTTTTCTTGCTGAGGCCAAGCCCCAGACCGAGACCAAGTGCCAATGCTATGGTTGCTAATAATAGGGCCACTGCGCTTCCCAGTACAATCCATAGTTTTCGTTTTGGTGACCCGGGAGGAGGTGGAAGTCTTGTTCTTGGTTGTGTTTGTGTTTGGCTTGCTGTGGGTGGTCGAGATGTAGGTTGCGATCTTAGCGGTTGATTAGTGTTGGTGCTGATGGCGATATGCGACTTCACTTCAGGGAGCGAGTCGTGATTAACAGCCTCTGGAGTGGCGCCAAGAGGATAATGTGTTGGGACTTCCAAGTCGCTGAATTGTCTGACCTCAGGCAGACAGTCGTCATCAACGGGCATCATGCTGGAGTGTCCCCATCGATGCGATACTTGTGTTGTGTCATTGTAGGGGCTCAGCGGTTGGCTGTCCTGATTGTGTGGTGTCTGCGGTGTTGGTGGACGGTCAGATGTTTTTGGTGAGCGAACAAAGAGCATGGTCAAATTGGCGTCAATTCATTACTCATCATTGGAAAGAGTGACAAGAATGATGGAAAATCACATCTCGTGTGGTAGATTTCCCCTGGGATGCAGTCAAGATAAGCTTAACTGCAAATGATTCGACCCCCAACATGGAAAGATACCATCGGGCTGGATTCTATGACGGCCGCGGCCATGCAATAACTGTGCCACCGCAGAATCACCTGGAGCTTCCGTTAGCGTGACCAGTCAGACTGAGAGATTGTTCTGGACACCAAAGGCGCACTCAAGCCTTATCACATAGTGCTGATGATCTGCCCTAGTGGCGATCGTTTAATTGCGAGGGCTGTCAACTCAGGGGTCTTGTCATGACAGGAGTGCAAAGGGGGCGAGTTCTGAGGAGATGGGGGCCACAAGGATACCAAAAAGAGACAGCTGCCGGCTTGCCGAGACAGACTGCAGCCATTCATCACACCATGTCCAGTAGATTGCCCAGCTGGCCACACCTGCTGCCCTAGAAGAGCAAGCCACCGCTCTTCTGGGCCAGAGTCGCCCAGTGATATTGTGCCGCGTCCCCGACTTCTGTGACGCACCACTCGGCTTAATCTTACCAAGACGCTGAGTCAACCGCACATCGGCGGCCGCAGTCGGTACTTTGCTTATTCGCGCAATCAAATTTGCATATCTTGATGCATTTTCTCCTTGCGTCTCCGTCTCCTGTTAGTTACTCTCAGACAAAATCTTGCCATAAGAATAAAAGCCGGCAACGTACTGCATCAAGATAAGGTTTCGTGGTGTAGTTGGTTATCACGTCAGTCTAACACACTGAAGGTCTCCAGTTCGAGCCTGGACGAAATCATTCCCTTCAATTTTTACCATTCCACCCTCGAGTGGCCCCACTTTGTTTTTGCTCTTCTCTCCGTCTCCCTTTTGAGCTTCTCATGGAAAGATCAAAGTATTGCAGTCGGTTTGTTCGTCGCCTCAGTATTGTACAGCCTGCAACGAAACAACGTATATATGCCAACCGGTCGCCTCCCGCGAGACCACCTCCCTAGGAGTCTTCAAATCGTATACGTTTGCCCTTCTCCATACAATCGGCCCATCTGCGCGCCTTTCTCACCCATATCCCATCACATTGCGCGATCGCCTGGAAGAAGTTAATCTCCGCATAGCTTTCTTGGGGGGCCACTCTGGCCACAGCTGCCTCAATGTGGCTTCGTAGACTTTCCGCAACTGTGTTGCTTCGTACTCCTTTTATGGATGAAATACAGCTGGTTCTTGCCTTCATTGTCGAGGTAGCCCGGATCATGGCGCCCCCCTTCCGCGGCGGCAGCGTCCCTAGGTGTCCCATCCCCATACAGATCCCGCTGCGGCTGCTCCTCCCGAGCTGGCTCATCAAGGAACTTGGGAACCTTGGTCAACATCCAGAGAGGCATTGCTGAGGCGCATTCCCAGTTCAGAACGGCTGTGATTTCGCCGTCTTCGTTCACCAAGATATTGTTGAGATGGAGGTCGTGATGGTAAAGTCCTGTCTGGCCCGTCCAGGGTTGGGGGGAACACCTTGGGAGCAAAAGAGAGCAGTTTCTGCGCCACAAGCAGGATTTCCTCGGCGTCTTCTCTCTCATCTTCATCCTCGGTGTTCTCGAGGACTGCTGTCTGGGCTAGTAGGATAACTTTCAACTCCGCGCTCAGCCAGTTATGGCTAGAGCGAAAGGGCCCCGTGGAATGTCGTAACGAAGGCGATCGCCCATGAAGAATTCGTGGGTCACAAGTAGACCAGGAGCAACCTTTTCCAAATGTTCAACATCGTTTCCTTGAGCAAATTCCCGTAGATCCAACGTCCCTATGCTCCTGAACAGGGACTCTACCTTCCCAAATCCCAACAGCTCGGCCTAGAATTTCGCGATCCACTTCGTAAACGTGACCTTTTGCTCCATCAACATGGTCCGCCACCGCCCATGTGCCAATGTACCCTCCATTAGTTTCATCAAGATCCACTCAAAACCGATTGTTAAAGCAAAGTAGATTTTTATGAAAGATCAACAATCTTAGCATGGGGGGTATTTCCAGGGTTATGGGTGAGCCTTGGCATCGGCCACTCGCTTATCACGTACGTTATACAAAGATTTATATAGATATATACTTATAGACGCCGGGTAATTCAGCACTGGGGCCTCCAAAGTCTTCATTTTCAACCACACAATCAGTGGCGGCCCTCCCAGCAAGGCCCACCGCCGCCGCGGTCCTGTTCATCGAGTCCACATCGACGTATCATATGTCGGGGCTCCCAGGCACGTCTCTCATCATTTCCATGATAAACAAGCCAGGCTTGCTGCTCTGCTCAAAGACGGTACCAAATCATCAATGTGTGGCAGCCTATCAAGACTCTCTTGAAAGACCCTCTTTGTGTCGCAGATGCTGGCTCTGTTCCAGAACCAGACTTGGTTCCAATTAAATAGGTCTTTCCCCCAGATGTTGTGACGACAACGACGACGAGTGAACTGATTCATCCCGTGATGTGACCAACAGCAGGTCCCAAGCACAAGGTAGATAGTACGGACGGAGAAACATTTTTTGTGAGAGCGAATCGGGAGCACATGTGGTATTATCTGTATAGACAGGCACCCGAGGAAGTGTTGTTGATCAAGTGTTTTGACTCCAACTCGGACGGGAGAGTATCTCGGAGGACGCCGCATACGGTGTTTGTGAACAAGGAGCATGTGTGACGAACCCCAGATCAGAACCTCTGAAAGGAATACTGGGTTGAAGGCTGCTTCTGAATAATGGTTAGGTGTAGCCAAAGGGTACACAGAAAAGATGAAACAATTGTCTCTTGTGAACACTAGGTCGTAAAGTCTACCGTCTTGTATTGCTTACTGCGGAACTATCTATCACTAGCTACTTCCTTCGTATATATAGATCCTGGATCACCGTGGATCACTTCTTAGCGGGTGATCCACTGGCGCTCCAACTATGATTGGCTCCTGATTGATTGGCTAGAAGCTCTCCATATCCAGGGTCGTGACAGCATGAAGAGAAATTTGAGAGGGAGAGTATTGAATTGAGAACGCTCGTGTTCTATTTGGATAACACTAAGTGAGAATTGGGGGGAGGATAAGCCCACCAGCCGGAATAGACTGAATGCAAACTGTTTTACGTATTTAAACAGCTCACGAAGGCGACGGTTGGAGTCATCGGGTTACGGAGCAGGAACATACACGCCAGGTGCACAAACCAACACGATCACACAACAAGGCTAATCGGCAAGATGATGAATGTATATCTACTTGGTACATGTACAGGAACACAGTATTTGCGTTCTATGCTTGATCTAAAATTCATTTCAAGGTGACATGTGCGATTAATCTCAAGTCTGCTCACCCTCCGTGAAGCGCCCTCTGACACAAGGTTCGGCGATGGCATTTCCAACTCCTGTATGGGCAGCGTTCTTCTTTTCTTCGCGCCAAATCCTTTTTAAAGTAAACCCAAAGAATCGTTGAATTCAACCGCCAAAAAGCCAGCCCAATATTCTACTCCCCAACACACATTACCCACCATGTCACTCCCAAAGCGGCCAAAGTCTGAGCACAATGATGCCCCAGAAAGCAAGCACATCAAACTCGAAACCGGCACCTTGGAAGCCACGACCGTAGCACAAGTCGCCACAATCCTTGCGAAATCGACCACAGCAAATGAACCCAAGATCAAACCAGAGCCCAAAGTCAAGAGCACCACCAGCCTCAACTCCGTACCATCACAACCGGTTTCGACTGAAGAAGAAGCAATGGACATGTTGGGCCTCCTTCATTGTCGTTGCCGCTTCAGCATCAAGACAAAATATATGGACCCAAACTCACGAGAGTACTTCGCTATCCAGGCTGAGGTCACCCTGGCAAAAGCTGTGAACCATCACATCGAGCGGAACACGAGAAATTCCTGGCCAAAGAGTGCACTAATGATGCGTACAAGCTCGCCCTCAACCCCATGCAATTGTCGTCTATCAGTCCGCATGAATACCGGACGCGACGTAACAGGGAATGGGCAGAGGGGTGCAGGTGGAGGACGGGAGAGTACGGGAAAAAGGCGTTGGAGGATGAGAAGGCACAGGCAGGGAAGGAGAAGGCGAAAGACAACAAGATATAACACCAAGTAAAAACGAGAATGGCAACGTGTTTGCCTAGAATTTACGTGACACCTTGGGAGGTGCTACGAAATGCACCTGTTTGTATCGAGTTCGCATACACTTAGAAACATGATTCAAGACCTAATAACTATCCTTGAAGGCATGTTGACTGTCTTTCAATGTCTATTGACTGTCTTTTGAGGACTATTGGCTATTTCTCAAGCCGTATTTTAGACCTTAGGAGGCCCGTCCCACAATACAGGAGCTGTCGCTTTGGTTTACGATGTCTTTTTGTAACCTCAATGAGTTGCTTGCTCGAAGCTAAATGCATGGAATAATTTTTTTGATGTATTTGGGAAACAAAGAGACGAATGGAAGCGTGTCATAATAGGAATGAAAATGAACTTGAGGTACCTATGCCGTGTCACTTTTTATGCGTATCCGAGATGGGAATTGCGTACGCAGCTGTTCTTCGGAGGTGTTAGTGAGACCCTAGGAGGCATGCCTAATATTGCTGGACAGCTACCCGCGCTGAATGAATGGGCGGGTGATAAGGAGCTTGAGCATCCGAAGGCTTTGAAGATATGTAGCAACGTGAGGCTGAACGTCTCTTTCATAGTCCACTAAGTTGGAAACAAGTTGCATAACGACATCTTCCCCCAAGGAGTGTGTATATCCCATATCCAAGACTTTCTCAAAAAACCCTTGAACACAACCCTAAATAAAGTCATAACCTCATCCATGAAGTCCATCCCGTTCATACCATATCATTATCATCAACTGCATCCCTACTTAATCACCCCTTACTGCCCAGTATACGGATTAACCCAGGGTCTGCACTTATTCGCGGCGCAGAACCCATTGCAGCAAGCGCCCACGTACTGCCCATTGCGATAGCAGTCCCCATACACGGGCAAGCAGAAGCCCTGGCACCTCACGCTCCTGATCGGCTGCGGCGGGCCGACAAAGAGCTGGTTCAGACCACCGGAGGAAATGCCCTGCTGGAGAGCCTTGTCGCCGTTAGTGGTGAAGGTGCAGAAGCCGGAGATGTAGTAAGCGGATTCGATGATGGAGACGGAGAGGGCGTTGTCTTTTATGCTATGTTAGCGACTGTTTAGAGATAAAGGATGAATGGCGCGCTTACTGGTGAGAACTTCCTGTCCGTTGGCAGGGAAGGTCAAAGAGTACTGAGCCGGACCACCACGGAAGGTGATGGACACAGTCTGGACGTCGCGCTCCTCAATGACGGGGAGTGCTGTTGCAGAGGCCAGCCCGACGGCGGCGAGGAGGAGGGTGAGATATTTCATGCTTTGTGTATATCCTCAAGTATGATGTTCTAATCGTTATATGAGATGTTGCGATCTGATCTGTCAAGCTCCTGTGTCTTCAAACCGAGTGACAACAGCTGCCTTTATACTTATTTTTGGTCTTTGAATAGTAATGCGCTTCATCGGGTGACGTGACCCCATCTCCATCACCGATCCCATTCCGACCCGACCAACCCGGAAATTGCCCTTCAACCGGGATCCCAAAGTCAGACTTCCCTCCATCCTCTCCCTACCTTTCGCCTAAAAGAATGTCACGGTCAGTCAAAACGATAGTTCAGCTCAACACGATGTCACCTCTTCGGTTAGGCTCCTAGTAATGTGACCCGGAAGCAAAAAACGTGGAATACGAGGCAGTGCATCAGTCGCTGTCTTGGCATTGGTGGAGTGCCCTGGCTGTAGTCACACAACCATGCCAACCTCCATCAGCTCAGCTGACCACGTGCATCTTTGCTCTGAGCTGTTTTTACTCGACTGCAGAGTTGCCATCGTGTGTTGTGAATCGTTCGTAATGTCGTCAGACTAGTCCAAGTCAGACCATACTTGCTCCTGTCTCAAGGTCTGACCCGCTGTTAGTTGTTGTTCTCCGTCGATTTTATTTTTGGTGACGTTGACTTCAGCCAATCACGATTGCTTTTGACATGCCTCGAGACTGGTCAACTGTCCCCCAGCCTGCCATCGGAAAAATACTACCCACTCACCAGCCCTATCACTGCATCAAAGGCGTTCTGTACCACCCTTCGTGTCTCTCATTACAAGAAACACGTCAAATAAAGAAGCTCCAGAGAACAATATCGAGGAGCATATTGCCCGATAGGTACGGCATGGTGAACACGACAGATGTCAGCCTAGGAACAAGCTCTGATTGCATAGTCTGCAGACCGGCTTGCATTGGCACCCGTCGATCATCGATTTCCCCGCTGCACGTCTGCCATAGTGTAGGTTTATACGAAGAGCCCCGATCTCTGTCATTGGTCAACCCTCAGTAGCGTGGTTTTCGTAAGACGGCATATTCTCCCTCCAGATTCCATACCCCAGATAGCTCTCGGATTTCGGGTCGCCGGTATAGGCAGGGAAAGCTTAATTTTGGCTGTTATTCGTCGACAATGTTGGCTGTGCCGTCAGACCTTGGTATCCGAGTAGATAATCGAGATCAGGTGGCCATCCTTCGTGTTTCCCGCGATAGCCGAATGTAGGAATTCCGAGGGAGAGCTGTTGTAGTATCATCCTGACAGAAGATCGACCCTGGTCGATGACGGGGTAGACCCAGCTCACAAGAAGAGAAATACTAATGACAAGAAAATACAATGCATTGGCAAAGGCCAAAAGGGGGTATTACCAACACCAAACAATCCAACCCAGCCCGTCTCTAAATCCTCATTTTTGACCCCCAAAGAAGCCCAACAAACGCCAAAATCCGGTATATCGTCCCAATTGCCACCAAAATACCCATATTTTTCCACAACCCATCCAGACGAAACCCCGTCATGAACGCTGCCGAATCAATGTCATAGAGATATCCCAACGGTGACACAAGCTGTCCAAAATAAATCTCCGCCAGCCACACGCCCGGGCTCATCCTCCACAACCACTCCATCTTCCTGTTGTCTCTCAGTCAGCATTTGAAACACTACACCACACCAGAGACAAGCAAGTACTTACCAATTCCGCACACTGCTCAGTGGCGGGGCCGCTCCGCTCAAAATCCCCACAATCAACGCAATCATAGTCGCAAAGAGCGGCGCATCCTCCCTCTTGACCACCATGCTAATCCCACTCGCCAGTCCAAAGATGCAGTAGAAATACCACAAGTTCGCCACGAAGCCCAATCCCCAACCCATAACCGGCGTACTCAACAACCACAACGGCACCGTGAAATGCATGCATGCCATGGTCATCCTCGGCAAAACCGACACACTCTTTGCCAGAAAATACGCCAGCCTCGAGTGCCCCGCCTCCGCCTCCCTTCTATGCAGCAGCATTTCCTCGGAGAAGACCCTCACACCCGGCGCGGCTGAGACAAGACCTATCGCGATGGCAGTCAGGAGCGCCATCTCGGGGGCTGACTTGAAGTCGGATGCCGTAGAAAGGATCTCATAGGGTCGGTGGTACAGTCCCATGAATAATACTCCGTTTTTGGCGTTTTCTGCTAGGCCCAACAGGAAACCGGCGAGGGTGGCAAGACCGACTTCGAACCAGAAGATGGAGAGGTTCCGGTATTGCTGGAGGAAGGCTCGAGAGAGACACAGGGTGAACTGCTTGACATGAGAGGCTCCACGCTGCTTGAGGAGCCGGCCGAGGGGTGCTTTGCTTGCGTTGAGATTACCAACTGCCAGAACCGACGCACTGCTCAGACGGAGTTTAGTCTTGGCGTTCTCAAAGTTGAGAGAGAACGGTGACACCGGCCTGACAACAGAGACTCGAGTGCTTGTTCGCCCGTTGTTGTCGTCATCCGCAGTAGAAGAACTACTGTCAGGGCTGCCAGGCCGAGACACCTCAATAGTCGGCACCATTGAGCTCTGCACCTCCTTCCGACAGACAATCCAATTAGCAATCAGTGCATCCTTCGAGATATTCCCTAACTTCTTGTACGCCCTTCCATTCCCAGTAATGATATCCGTCACCACGTCACCATAGTTGGCATGTTTCGGAAAGATGTAACCAAATTTCTCAAAGAAGGGTTGCACCCCTGACTCGGGCCCCTCGTAGAGCTGCTGGCCATTGGCCAACAGGATCAAGTCATCCAGCATCTCGAAAATCTCCATCCTTGGCTGATGAATGATAGTAATGACAGAGATGCCAAGCCTGGCAATAGCCTTGAGGGTGCGCATAATGGAGCTTGCTGCCGTGGCGTCGAGACCAGATGTTGGCTCGTCCAAAAATATCGCCATTGGTGCTGCGGCGAGTTCCATGCCGATGCTGACACGTTTGCGCTGACCACCGCTGATGACAGGCTTTCCAACACTTCCAACCAGTGAATCCCGCACGTGAGAGAGCTCAAGGCAGTCAATGACTGCAGCGACGTGGTTCTCAATCTCCTGAGAAGCCCAGGTTTGAGGAAGACGGATCTGTGCGGAGTGCATAATGTTCTCTCTGACTGTAAGCTCTGGGAGAACAATGTCGTCTTGGGGTACGTAGCCGATCAATTTCTTATACCGCGCCAGCTTTCCAGGCACCCCATTGACTTCTACCTTGCCGTGTGTGTACTCGATCTTGCCCATCAGCACGTTAACAAATGTTGATTTGCCTGCTCCAGAACCACCCATAACCGCAGTGAGTGTGCCGCTTCGGATAGAGCCGGTAATATCTTGCAAAATTGGGCGGTTGCTTCCTTTTGGCTGAAAGGCGAGCTGGGAATAGCCAAATGATAGACCAATTTCTGAAGCATCAGTTGCCTTGCGCATGGAGTCGATGAATGCCCTAATCTGGGGCGGGAGATTCTTCTCCAGGTCTTCTCTTTGTGGGCTCATGTACCACCAGGGTCTTGATAGGACTGTGCAGGCATAGCCAAAGCCTCTTGAAAGCCAGCCCATACGTCACCTCTCCCCGGTGGTAGAGGAGTACCCACCGCTGACATCTCATGGTCCATATCATGCAATCTCTCCCGCTCTTCAGATATCCTCTTGTATTTCCGCCGAGTTACCGCTCTGGCTAAGCCAACGACAGTCGACTCTGGTTTCTTGGACAAACTGCTTTGGTGCACCTGGGCGCTCGAAGAGAGACGACTGCGGAACCGAAGGACAATTATGCCAATAATGATTAATATGTCGAGAGCAATCAGGATGCCGAGAGGGATGAAATACCGTTCGAAGGAAGAGCCCTCGGGGCAGAGACTCCCAACAGCGCAGGGGGTGGGTGTCGCTGCCCCAGGTTGGCAATAATGGCCGGCTGGACAGCTGAACGTGACCTTCCCTCCTGGAGGGCAGTACTTCCCAGCCTGACAGATAATCGGTTCGAACGGCCCCATCCCAATATTCGTTCCATCGATGGCACATGCGTGGTATCCTAGCCGAGCCATCTGGCATTCCGCAAAGGGAGGGCAGAACTGCGGTAAGGAGTTAACGGTGTTATTCTGGCCTGTTCGAGTCGGGTTAGGAGGTTATTGTTCATCCAGAGCATCGAGTAGAAATACTAACATTGGAACCCAGGGAGACATCCCCGCGTCTGCCAGTCCGTCACATCTTGCAGCTTCAATGGCACAGCACCGGGTCTCCAACATGGCATTGCGTCCACTGGGGCTTCACCCCTATCTCGCTGCTCTGTAGCTCTGTAATATGATGTCGAAAACGATGTCCGGTTCTCTCCAGTGCATGCCTGGTCCCAGACGCCCAAGCCGTCAGTCCCCGGCACCAAAGATGAAGACTCCGGGTCCCATTGCAGCGGGTGCTCTCTCAAAGGGGGGTTTGACCCGTCATTTATTGGCAGTTCCAGAACTTTGCGAGTGTCTTTTCCATCACTGTTGATTGGCTTGAACCACTTCCCAGTAGTGAAGTCGACGTCAATCACCGTCTGGTTGCCGGAGCATCGCCATAGAAGACTCCCCGTTTCGTCGCCTAGTGTGGCTGGGTTCGGCTCTCGCCGACATAGACATGCTTCGGTGTCGAGAAATGTAGGCCCTACTGGCGGGTGAAGCGGGAGGAATGGAACTTGAAGGTCGTTGGCAATGTCTCTCTCAGGTCCCCCAAGCCATTGGGCCTTTGGAAGACCAGTAACTGACGGATCAAATAGTGGACGGACCCGAATAGACGGTGTATGAGTGTTATGGCTGGCACTAGCAGCCGGGTCAAACAATGGTCGAACACGAATTCCCTGTGTGTGCGCTGGTTCAGTCTTCGTTTGATTGGCATCCGAAGATCGAGTTTGAGTCGCCATCTTTTTGCCTTTTGTCGGGATGGGTAATCGGTATCAACTATGGGGAAAATCTGTTGTCGTGTACGACAAAGGGGAAAAGGCGGACTTTAATCATCTCGCATCGTGTGTCGTCGGATCCCCAGAGCCAAGACGCAGGGGCGGTGGGTAGGGGTAGGGGTAGATAGCTTTGGCGATTCGACCCGATGCTTGATCGGTCCGGGATAGTATTCCTGCGCTATTCACAGTGGTATGAGCCCCATCATGCTTAGCCGAGCCGAGCGGCGCAGTTCTGAGCAACGCTGCTTGGGATGACATTTTGTTTGCGGGTTCGCGACGGCAAGGGTCGTGTGGTAGCGCAGTCCGAGATGGTGGCATGCGCCTTGCTGTGGATTCCGAGCTGTTCGGGGAATAATAAGATTTGAGAATTTGCGCAATGCGCGTAAGCTTTAATTTGTGGTTTTTTCTGCCACGTCACGCGGCCCATGCTCAATAGAGGCATTGCTGTTGTCAGTTGGCGGTCTGTTGAATGTGAAGTCATACACAAGCTGTTTATCGAAGCCTGGAATGCCAAGCTGTCCCAAAAGCTGACTAGTGGGGCGCCAAGCTTTTCAGGGCTGTGTGGCTTTGCCGTTCCCGTCCCCTATTTCCACTTTCTTGGATTTGGGCCGCGCCTTCTGCCATCTCCTGAACTATCGGCTTTCCATCATGAGTTTCTTGGTCCAGTCAATTTCTGTCTGTATAGAGGGGCTATCATATCTGGCCCATGCTTCACTCCTCATCAGCTTGGTATGCTCATGATGGAACTCAAGTATCGCATCACATGGCGCGTTGAACTTGTGGTCGGCGTCTTCTGTGCTTCTCTCGGCCATGAGGGTAGTGCACTGGTGCGACTGAAGCAGCTGATGCTGTAGAGAGAGACTGGGGAAAGCTTGATAACTCTCCTAAGCAGATATCGAACCAATTCAATGGCTGTGACGAGGGCTTTTGGATTGATGGGATGATACTATAGCAAGACTTGGCCTATTTCTATTCCAGTTATTTAATTGGTTTTGGACGATCAGTAAACCTGTGGTCACAATCTGTGACGAACCCCTGATCAGAAACTCTGGGAGGGATGCTGAATTGAAGGCTGCTTCTGAATAATGGTTCGGTGTAGCCAAAGGGTACACAACAAAGATGGAAAAATTGTCTCCTATAAACACTAGGTTTTGTGTCACGGCGGTTGCACTGTGGCCATCTTCGATCCACTGATGGAGCTTGGCACGTGCTGAGCACAGACTAATGTGACTAGAAAGATTCTGCATCTCGTTATCGCGAGACCTGTTTGTAGCTCTTTGAGCTGCGTCTTGACAATAGAGTCTGCCCCCTAATTGACGGAATAGAGCCCAGACTGTAGCTTAGCTAAATACTACTGCCATTGACTGTCAATCTGTGCTAACCGTGACATTTTGTATTGTGTTGAAATACAGCACTTATTTGTGGATTTTACAATATTTCCTCCTTGTGGCTCACAGCACTCAAAGACTTCAAGCCACAACACCCATAACACCCACAGCGGTCACAGGGAGCTACAGAGCTCTCAACCACAACGGCCAAGCTCAGAAGCCATGGCGTTCTCGACCACTGGAACCAATCGAATGCGAGGAACTCAACAGGGCTTATCAGCGATACAAGCCACTGTGGCTAACTGAACCGATGAAAGTTGTGGGGAGCGATAGGGAGGAAAACGAGGTCTTGTTGTCACGATCTAGGGATAACTTTGGGCCTTAGGAAGTAGAGAGCCAGTAAAGCTCAGGAGCGCTCACATCCTGCCATTAGGAACCAATAAGGAGTGGACCGAGGGACCAGGATGGATCACACGGTCCTCGGTCCCTGAATAGCCAATTAGGAGAGGACCGTGGACCAGTGAGTTTGGAACGGTCCTCGGTCCGGCGATGTATATATACGGAGGAACGGCCGGTGTAGATAGTTCCGTAGTATGCAATTCACATCGTGAGTTCTTAGGACCAAGCACTTACGCGAGACAATCGGTGATCTTTGTTGTGCATCTTTTGGCTACACCGAAACGCTATTCAGAAGCAGCCTTCAATCCAATATCACTTTCAGAGGTTCTGATCAGGGGTTCGTCACACTTCGACTTCCTCATCATGCCTTACCGCTACGGCCATTGAAACGCTTCAATTCAACGTTCGTGATACCATCGATATACTGCTTCAGTTACTAACCTCTTTCGTTTTCCAGTCTCCCGATGTCTTCTTCTGACGAACCCCTAATCAGAACCTCTAAAAGGGATACCGGGTTAAAGGCTGCTTCTGAATAACGGTTCGGTGTAGCCAAAAGGTGCACAACAAAGATCACCGATTGCCTCTCGTAAGTGCTTGGTCCTAAGAACTCACGATGTGAATTGCATACTGCAGAACTATCTACAAGCTAGTGTCACGGCTTGGTGGTGAAGGACAGGATTACACAGGATGCAGGGTTAGGTTGAATGCAGGAGCGGAGCTCCGACCGGGGTTGTATGGCAAGAAGATGGAGCTGCAAGCCCACACTTCTTCCTTTCGTCTTCATCTTACGATTACATTGATAGACTGGCAATGGTATTGGCCTTTGACCTACTTATGCCTCTCATTCGTCACAGTATGTTTTCAATACAGTAGTTTCTGTTATCAAATGAGAATAGGCAAGCAGAACTAACAACAGATTTTCGAAGTGTAGACACATCAATTTAAAAGGCAGATATCCACCACTGTATGAGTACATTTGCAGTTTTAATGATCAAAGTGGTAGGTCTGTCGAAGAAGCGGCACACCGTTATCATCTTTCAAAAATTGTTCCATAGCATTGATCAACCAATCATAAAACAGCATCAGTGGTTTAGTGGTAAAATCCATCGTTGCCATCGATGGGCCCCGTGTTCGATTCACGGCTGATGCATACTCTTTGCTACCCAAGTAAAACAGTAGTCTTTGGTTAACACCTTGTATTTTTGCTTCAATGAAGTTCTTCAACCAGTTCCACAGAGTTGACATTGGATGGTGCTGCTTTGGCGCCTAGTTTCTCAGCCCTTCAAGGTTCGTTAGGCTGTGTGACAGCAACCCGTTAGCAGTGCATTAACCTTCCAAAAGGAATGCCAGAATAAAAAGATCAACATCTTGTTACCTGGATGCACTATATGTAGTGTTTGACCGGCACAACCACCGTCATAGGCTGCGACCTTTTGGCATATGGTTTTCTCTCTCAGAGGTTGGTTCACAAAGACCCCATTGGAAAACGCCAGCTACCAAGCTCCTGCCAGCAAGCTTGTTGCACGTCACCACAATCAGCTCCATAACTTGTCGAAGGGGAAGCTCCAATTGATGGAAGCCTCTGTTCGAGTCCCTTTCGGTCCAACAAACTAATATGAACGTTAGAGCTACCAGACCAGACTACCTACAATGACACGGCGTTGTGGATCTGTTTAGTCACTTTTAGATAACGAACTCTGACATCAATTGGACAAGAGGGGCAACTTTAGAACTACAATTACTGAAGACTTTGGATAGTTTGAACAGCATAGCGACTCTGAAGAGGGTTCTCGGCGCTGTGTTTGTCGCTTGAGTGCCGGCTCCTAGGCATAGTGAGTTTGACGATCCCTTCGAACGACACTGCGACTGTCACGGTTCGCTTCTTACAAGCCGGTATCCTGAACGGGAACCTGCTGGTAGGCTACCCAGTCAGGCAGGAGGGATGCCACGAGCTTAGGGGAATATATTAAGTCTTTTCGTGCTGTCAACTTCGCTCGCGGTGGGGTTTAAGGAGTATGTAAACTGCCCTTTCGCAGTGGCTACGGGTATGGCAAACAGATGCAGGGTGGGAGGGTGTGAAATTTGCCCTAGATGATAAAAAGATATGGGGGATTCCCACTGTAGGCCCGAAACGCGAGAGAGTGGTAAGGGAAATTGCTAAACTGGTAGGTTTTAACGAGATTAGAAAAAGAATGCAGTTGCAGGATGTTGGGGCGCCAAAGCAACGACTGGGTTGATCTCATCTTGATTGTTGTGTCTTCTCTTGGAGAAGTCTCTGCAGTCGCACTTGTGGAGAGTGCTGGGATGACATAATCATGCGGAGGGTTAGGGTCTACTGTACCCTCCAACACAGGATACTTCTTATTCTCGAGCTATATGCACACAGGTAGGCCCGGCAAGAGAACTGTAAGAACTCAACAATTTGGCAGATTACCGGCATCCGTAGATCCACAACTCTGACCACCACCTGGACCCCTCTTTTTCCTCTCCAGAACAGTCAATATCACAATCACAGTCGTCACCAACGTGTATGTCTCAACAAGACATCTCTTCGGCTATAGATTGTTTTGTAGGGTGAATTAAGATGTCAAGGTCTCCGTAGGTGGCTATCCGAACCCACCCTCAAGCACAGTAATTGTGAGTGAATGGACCACTACCTATCCTCGACCTAATAAACATCCCGGACCCAGCCCTGTGGCTTATTATTCAACAACTTCCATCGTCTGTAAGCATACCGGCCAAAGCGCGCGGAAGCCGCGGTCCGAAACATGTGGCGTTCTCTTGTCCCTTGGCATACAACTTCACGCAATGCACAAAGGTTCGATAAATCGATCGTACTGTCGACTCTCGATTCCTGCCGCCATGGGCTTTGCGGCCTCATCGGGCAAAAGCCACCAATCAACCTTGACGGGCTGTACTAGTATCCAAAAGGAAAAGTTGCGAGCATTAAGCTTCATGTATGGAGGGGCGGGTATGCCACCGGGCCTTACCGGTCACAGCTGGGGTTATTGAGATGAGGTCGGCCAGTGAATCAGTGGATGGGGTTTAGCTTGAAGGTGATGGACTCTTTGTTTTCTGGAGTACGCTGCGGAGGATCTCCCGGTAGTGGAGTTTGGCTGTCGATCACTGCCCTTGGAGGGATGACGACATGGTGCTGGCACAGCTGAGCAAGCGTGTTTTGGGACTAGTGGCAGGGTCCCAAACTTTTAAGCCCCATTGAGCTGCAGTGTCACTCAGATTTCGGATGGCTAAATCGGCTTCTGCGGTCTGGACTTTTTTTCTTAAGATGCAAGATCGCCTAAGGGGGCTTGATTGTCCATCGACTCCTGACCCTGCGATCAGTTTCCAAGTCGGCCCTGTTGCGAGCATGATGCCCTGGCGGTTTATCAGATACCTATCCTAACATTAACAACTCGTTGGAATGGGCGATCTTGTGAAGGCATGAATATTAGACCCTGAACAAGGCATGTTCCAACCAGTCTGGTTCAATTTCTGCGATGGAATGCCTGGATGCGGCCCCGGAGCCGAACTGTGTCTCAAATTCAGCAGCTGCGGGTGAGTTGGTACCGTGTGTCTCAAATGAACAGCAAATAGAGTACAGCTTCATTCTGAAGTTTATCTTCAAGGACACCACTAGCAAAGAGACATGTGCGTAGCACAATCATAACCATAATAGTCTCAGTAGCGTAGCTGGAAAAGAGGTGTTCGGTGGGTGGGTCATGAAAATCGTGGAGACTGTGGGCAATCTCATTGGGCTTTGTCGTGGATGCATCAATATTTAGACAATCGTCATACCAATAGGGTAACACGTCTAAGTCTAGCTTGCGATGCTCGGGGACGGCCCATCGATGACACCCTGTCTATGCCAATAGCAACCCTGTTGTTGATCATAGCGATGTCTCTTGGGCATCGCTTCTGCGGGGCAACTGTGGCTTTCAGAATCTGATAAACTGACAGTCGCAGAAAGCCGGTGACCTGTTGATGACTTGGGAGGGAGATTTGCGTATAAAGAGGTCTCTCATCCTCCATCGTCATCCGGATTCTTTCCTCATCACTCCACACAGCACTTCACTCAATAGCCTTTTCACGCTCCTCACCAACACTCTTCCAGCCTTAACAAGCTTTTTTCACAACCGCTAAAATGGTCTCCTTCCGCAACCTCATCACTGGCGCCCTCGCCGTTGCTACCCCCGCCATAGCTGCCCTCACTCCTGCTCAGATCGTCACAGCCCTTCGCGACTTGACCACCAAGTCCCAGGCTCTCCAAACTCCCGCTCAGCAGATTACCATCATCAATGGCCCTCTCATCATTATCGGCCTTGGTCCCTTCCCCGTTAGTCCTCTCAATTTCCTGCCATTAGGCAACGCACTGACACTTCGCTCAGCAAATTATCAAAGGTTTCACTGAGATCATCACCATCACCACCGCGACTGTCCCGCAGATCGTCGACACCCCCACCATCACCGTCGTCGCCGACCGCCAGGCCATCGCTGAGGCCTTCCGCGACTTTGTCCGCGTCCACCAGGCTCTCCTCAACATCTTGATCGGCAAGTCTGGGCTTTTCAGCACCGTTCCCATCATTGGCCAACCGGTTGCCGCTACTCTTCGTTCGCTTGAATCTATTGTTGATGTGAGTTTGCTCCCTCCGTTTCTTTATTTGATCATTGTATTGACAAATGCTTCCTCTAGGCTGCTGCCTTTGCTCTCATCGACGTGGTCGCTGGCCAGGAGGGTGTTCCCGCCCAGGCTCAGGCTCTTTCTACCACCATCGACATCGCCATTAAGAAGTATGAGGGTCTCAGCCTCACCAAGCGCGAGAATGTTATCCCTGTTGCTGCCATCAAGGCTGCTCCTATTGGCCGCCGCGCTGAGATGATTGCTGCTTAAGTTGCTGGCTGGCAAGTTTTGAGGGAAGGAAGGGGACAAAATGAGTTGATGCTGGACACGTTGCTGTGGAGAATAATGGGTCAGAAGGGGAGGATTCTGCAAGAGGTAGGTTGGAAATTGACCATTAGTTGGATAGTTAGCGGTTGAATTTACATGCTTTGCTTTGCTTGGATATCGAATACCATGACTTGAGGTTTGAGAAGGACATTTTCCCAATGAGTGCCACTCAGTCTCATTGAGGACAAAGGTGGCTGTCGCTAGCTGTGAGGCCCACCATTCAGTTCTGTTTGATGGTGTGAAAGATGGGATCGAGGATGCATATCAACAGTGAACTCAGGGGTTCAGTGGCTATGTTGGTAACAAACAAGGATGGTCTGTGCATGCGCCTCGTTTTGGACGGGGAGCATGCTTTGTCTGTCCACCACATTTGTAGCAATGTGGAAGTAGTGGGCGAGTGTGATAAAAAGTTTCTGACCGCTTAAAAATTTGATGACTTGTCGTCGGCCAAAACCCAATCATTCCCGACTCTTCTGGTGCGCCGGTGTTGATCGCCTCATGCAATTGGCCGCTGGTGACACTGGTGATGTCACGAACCGGGGAGCTGGGTCAAACCTTGGCAACTTGGGCAAAGTTGCATCATACCTATCGATCAGCAACATAAAACATCAACAAGCAATCCGACCTCCCCATCAATAACGACAATGTATTTATCCAGCTATCATACCTAGACCATCGAATCGGCTACAATGAAGCCATTCTCACAATCCGCGGGGGGGCACGCCCCCAAAGCCACCGCCAGCTTCCCATTCAACTTCCTCCGCTGGCGTTTCGTCCCCGTTTTCCTCGGCCTCAGCTACATACTCTACTGCAAGCTAACCTCCCAGCCAATCTTCGCCCACCCGCTCCCTCAGCACACAGGCCCCTACGCTGTTGGCGCAATTGACATCGAGATCCCCGTCACCCCTGTGCGCACCATCAACACAGCGCGATTCAAGCGCACCTCCACGCCCGCCTTTGATCTGCATACTGTTCTCTTCACCGTTTACTACCCCACCACCTACGCCGCAGCTAAAGCCTCAACCATCAAGCGCCACCCTTGGATCCCGCGACCACTTTCTCTTCGCGCTCAGGGTTATGCCAAAGCAGCACATATCAGCAACTGGCTGACCGACAAGATCTTCGAGATCGCTCTTCGCACCTTAGCTGGAAGCATCACCATCCCTGCCGCTGTTGATGCCCCGCTAAGCGATACCGCGACGAAATATTCCCAGTTTTCGACTTCGTGGGACAGGGCGGAGTCTCAGGAGAAGGTCTTGGAACAGACCGATATCGGTGGACACCCTGTTATCCTCTTTTCGCATGGCACGGTCTCGAGTCGAACGGATTACTCCCATTACGCTGGAGAGCTAGCAGCGAGGGGCTACGTCGTTGTGATGCTGGAGCACCGCGACGGGTCTTGCCCAGGGAGCATGATCAAGAGAAAACGCCTCCCCAAAGAGAAGAGATTGATTTTTGACGAGTCCGAAGTCGAAACTGCCGATGGGAAAGAGCTGGGCGTTGAGGACTTCCACAAGGCGCAACTCAGTTTCCGCGAGGCCGAGATTGAGGAGGCAGTCAGGGTGATGAAGCTGATCAACATGGGCCGAGGCGCTGAAGTTTACGAGTTGAACCCTAGAGGCGAGGGTGTGGATCTGGTTAACTGGGCGGGAAGGTTGAACACAGATGAGATGATCGTGGCGGGCCACAGCTACGGCGCCACCGGTGCGATGCAAGCTTTAAGAGGCGGACCTACCCCAGCGAGGCCGTTCAAGGGTGCGATCATCCTCGACCCTGGGAAGCAGAGTGGCCCATTGAACCGGGATATCAACGTTCCGATGCTTGTTGTGCACAGCAACTCTTGGAGCAGCAAGACGAGTATCTTCTATGGAAGGGCACATTTCGATACAGTCAAAGAGATCGTGGAGGAGAATAATGGACGAGGAAATCCAACTTGGTTTATGACTTCGTTGGGAACTTCTCATCCTAGCGTTACGGACGCGCCGCTGTTGGAGCCTTGGATTTTGAGCTTCACGACTGGTGCGACGATTGATGTGTATCAAGGTCTGAGACAGTATGTCCATGTGGCTGAGGATTTCTTGGCGTTTTTGGGAGATGGGAAAGCAAGGGGGTTGCTAGCTGAGAAGGCTGAGTTTCCTCAGTATGATGCTGGTACGGGCTTGGGAGTGTGGAAGCCTGGCCAAGGTGACAATCAGCAAGTGTGGGAGGAGAAGGGGGGGTGGTGGGATTGGAGGAGTTACTGGCAGATTCATGTGTCGGCTACGGGGAGCAGTGGTGACAAGAACTGAAGCAGTGCAGGCACACACTACCCTTGATGACTATTAACCTCTATTGATTCCCTTATTTTTCAACAGTACAGTCACGATTGCCTGTGACTAACTGCATACATAATAAGAGCATCTTAGAGCTCATTCCAACTTGAACCAAGCTTTCTCTGCATTTCGGGCCATATTTCTTAGTCGATTTCAGACACCAAGAACCAGAATACATCATTCATCATTTATTGACATAGTGATATGGCCTGAAAGTGATACCTCAAAGTCTTTTGAAAGTGACAGCTCGGAGTCCCCTGAAAGTGACAACTGGGAGTCCACTGAAAGTCATAAACGCGCCTATCAGCCGCCAAAGTATCTCAATAGGTGATGCTAATCTTTCTCCTTTCACATATGTGTTTCGCATCCACAAAAACGACGGGGACCGCAATCGGATGAAGAACCTAGGTTCATGATCTATTGTACATACGACTTTGAAGGAGTAATTTCAACTAGGTTTCACTTTTCCGAGGCGAAGATTACGGAAGTTGGATCCACAATGCGTGATCACAACGATTTTCAGCTTGACAGATATGAAGTGTGGGCAAAGATGATACAGAAGATCGCCTCGCAGGATCGCAGCGATTTCAAGCAGGAAGTGGCCGCAGCCACACAACGGGCACGGGATATGCCCCTTTCCAACAGGACCTGTAAGCTGAAGGGTCTGACACCGCGGGGTTTGGTGGGTTGTATGCTCAGTGGGGGACTGAGCTTTGTGGTCTGGATATTTGGGACGAGCTTGCTGGTGTTTGTATGATGGAGGTGAAGGGGTATCGTCAGAAGAGAGAAGGTAATATTTATAGCTTTTTCCTGAGTTGGTTGTCGAAGGGGCCATTTGAGTGCGATTACTGTCTTGATGGTTGGAAGCAAAGTTGATCGTCGTGGTGGGGTTGAATGGTTAATGGCAAGGTGATTGATGGGAATGTATGGGCAAGATAGCTCACGATGGGATAATAATACTATTGAGTATGAATGGCTGGTCGCAGTGGATTCTATGCCTGTATCAAGTGTTGAAGGCTGCGCATGGTTGATTCAGCTTGATCAAAATATGCCACATATCCAGTCCGAGCCTTGGAGAGAGAGATAATCTGAAGTCCAGTAGTTCTAAGTGTAACCCTAGCCTTGTACTGTCAACCTTTCGACCTGACTTTAGTGGTTGCCCAGATGTAAAGAGGCCGTGACAAACCTTTGAAATTGCAAGTTCGTCACCATAGGTACCTAGGTTACGCTTCACTTTCCACTGAAGTTCACCAGCAAGACCGGGACTCTGCTTCTACGGCTATATATCTTCCCACTTGCACTGATCAACCCATCACTTCCTTCGTGTGCTTCCGAAAATATCAGTTTAGTATCATGGTACAACAATCCTGCTGTCCAGCACCAAAACAAATAAAGGGGCACTCCACGTCCTGAACGAGACAAAAGTTGACCTTTTTCTTGATATCGTTGTGTGGGGGTGTCCAATTCCAATCTGGAAAATATCTATATACCTTGCCCAGCATATCTTTTGCACGGTACCTTGTGACTTCCACTACACATATTGACCAACAATATTGCGACGTCCAAATCACAGCGCTCCTCTTCAGAATTCCCGTAGATCGAGATCTGGGCTTTCCAAATGCCCTTGCTGTTACTCCTCCTAGACCCTCTTGCAAAGATAACCAAGGTTCATCATATTTTCCTTAAAGTCTAATCAATCCTGCGTGAACTCGTTGAAGTTGTAGATTATTGATTGGTAGATTTCATCTTCCTTCATGTGAAATTTTCTAGCTTTAAGCTACGGTGGAAGTCTGGGGCTGAGATCGCGGTGAATCAGAGGAAGCTTTGGGGGGAGTTATTTCGTGAAAGTAGGTTCAATTGGTTGACATTTATGCGGTGCACGCGAAATACAAAAAAGCAGGGGGTCGGCATTTCTTTTGCCAATGTAGCTTTTAATGCTAACGAGACACGTTGAAGTTTCTCTCGTTGGAGATCCTCTCAACAATGTTTACTGACAACAAATGTGGACGATAATTAAGGTAGCTTTTTACTTGTATGCTGAGAGTTCTTAGGCTGACTCCTCGCCTTTGCTATGACACTTCACAAGTCCAAGTCCTCTCTCTAGAATCATCCACATCATACCTTATATATTGATTTAATAGCCCCAAACCTGGTGTTTGATCATAGAACCTCTGTATATCATGGTCATGGACAAACCAAGGTTGATTCACACCATCAATCCCTAGATGCATCTTACTACAGTCTTTTCATGCACAGGGGATGAACAGCACAAACACAGCGTTCACATCTTCACAGAACCACCTCGCACTTCTACAAACCAAACCGAGCCAGAACCAAGCGCAACACAGATAACGGCTAAATCAAGCTGTCAACTGTTACGCAAACAGACAATCAGTGATATCTACATTTACTTCTCGTTGCAACTACGTACAACCCTACTGAGTCACTCATTTAGAACCGTAGTTCAGTATGGAAAATGCGAGACTGATGCGCAATAATCCGCTCACAATAACTATCTTCAAAAAGGGTAGGCCCCTTGCCCTCCAATATTCACACCCACCAGTTCCACTATCAAATACCCTCATAAACCTCCCCATTAAACTTCCAGCACCACCGCCTCCCAAACGGGTCCTTGGTCTCCAACTCATCTACCAAACACCAATTCACTCTCCCCCTCCCATCATAAGGTGCCCGCGCCCAATCTGCCACATAATTGTAAATCTTGCCCCCCTCATCCTTATCATAATACCCACTAATCTCCGCCACAGCCGCCCACGCCCACAAGTCCTTGAGATCGATCTTAGCCAACCAATCCTTCTTGTTAATACAACCTGAGCTCTTACACCCACCTGTACGCTAGGTTCCTGATCGGCCAGGCTCTCTTGCAGACTAGGCTTTGATGAGCCGACGACCTCGCGAGCTTGTCCCACTTGCCAGGCACAAAGTCGCCGTGGTTGAAGAGGACGTAGTCGTCTTTGAGGACGAAGCTGTGCTCGATGAGGCGGTGGAAGTTGGGGGTGTGGAAGATGATGAAGCCGAGGAAGCCTGTGGCTGCGGCGCGGACATCGTTTCGATGGAGCCTGAAGATGAAATCGGCTGGGGATTCTGCTCGGCCAGTGTTGAAGTAGACTGAGGTAGATTTTTGAGGCGAGGTGTCTGTTTGCGTACTGCTTGTTGATGGTGTAGAGGAAGGTTGATAGTAACCCATAGTTTTTGGATGGTGATGTTGTAGATGCGGCGGATGTAAGGGGTCTTGGTTTGAAGAGCTCAGGGGTAGTGACGATCGACCAGGCTTACAACACCCTGCGTTAGATGCAAACATCTTCCATTGTCTTTGTCGGAGGTGTAGCTTTGTGGACTACAAGCTATAGTCTACATGGTGAAAGCCTTGGCATGTATCTAGTATTGCTCAGCACTCTACTATTGATTAAAGAGGCCTAAAATGTTTGACATGCATAGTTTGTTTGATACCGTCATTATTAATTCAGTGAGTCATGTCACACATCTCTTTGGGCTGTAAGAGGGTGGCCAGATTTTGCTTGCGGAGTCGCCTCTAGGGGGAAGAGCCATAGTCAGCCCTAAGTTCAAATTTTGACTGGCTAAAACAGTTACGATGATTTTGTCATAGCGAGTCAATAAACGGTTAAATCCTGGGCCAGATCTTAATGATTGTTCCCTACCTGTCATTCTCTTTTGTCTAATCCACATATACTCTGCAAGCCGTACTTATCACAAAAAGCATACACTATCCAGTGAACGAGGTACTGACCTAGCAATGTCCCAGCTCTCTTCGGGCTCTTCCATCCACGTTCCCAGCCAAGATGAGAAAATCTCTACAATATTCGTATCCCGCTTACACACACCATCAACGGCGAGTGTACCAGCGCCCCGGGGAGCTTTGAAGAATTCATCACATACAATGCCAGCGGTTTCGCGGATGCCATAATTTTCGGACTTGGTTTTACTGACAAGAACGTTGTCTCCGATGGATCAGCAATGCATGGGGATTATGACTTCGAACTGGATCAATTAGACCGCAGAGCACTGTCAATCCGGGGAGACATCAAGTGAAAGAGATCTTGGCATCTCAGGGGCCCAGAAGGGGATGGTTGGTCGGGGGAACTACTGCTGTATGTCAAGTTGGAGGACGAGTTGTGCTTCTCGTTCACTCTACACTCCATTTAAATATCTGTATCGTGGAGGTGGGAGGCTATCGTGATAACAATCTGAATGGAGGTAAGATTTACAGCTTTTTTTCGAAGTGGATCACTGTGAAGAAGTCTAGAGAGCGAAGCTTCTGTCTTAGTGACAGATACCATGGGCAGTGTTTCTTACCGTGGTGGAGTTGGATAGTTGATGGTAGGGTCTGGGGTATCACCGAGACTTGATACATCATCGATGCCATTTGGTGATCAGATCGTGGACAACCACATGCTGGGCAAAATAACTAATACTACAAGTCAGAAGTAATGTCCAACAGCCATCTCACTTATACCTTTCGGGATACCAAATAGGCTTATGAGCCATTCTCAAGGCTTTATCGACACCGGTCAGAGGTTCATCCAAACAACCCGCACATACAGTCTGAGCTTCGGCAACGCCTGGTGCGAACTGAATATTTACACAGCTTGAGCTTCACAAAAATATGATTCGAACTATTCACACAAATCAACTGAAGCTTTACATAGACATACCCTGAGCTTCTTTCTCATACAGTCCGAGATTTCAATGTTTAGACATCTGAGATTTGTGAACTATCACAATTTGGTCGAGCCCTTGGACAGCATTCCACCAAAATGCTCAGATATCACGTAATGGCCGCTTAATGCTGGAATTGCAGACATTGCGTTTCTATTCAACACAAGGTATCTTACCCTACCTATACACCTGACCATCAACATACCAACTCCACCACATCACAAAAGGTTATTCAAGCCGCAAAGGATCAGCCAGACAAAAGTTCACATTATTCGCAGTATCGTCTACCAAGCAACTGTGAATCTTGCCCTCCATATCATGATCCTGAAACCTGCTCACTTCCATCACCCGCACTCGCTCCTGCCAGCACCTCAAGCAAATCCGAACGAGCCAAAGACGAGCCCTCTGTCTCCTCCCTCCTATACAGGCGAATCCAACCTCCCCAATCCCCACCTCCATAATTCCATACCGCGACCCCATGTGCCACATTCTCTTGCTGAGGCTCTTACCACTGTTATGAATGGACTCAGCCATCCTATCCAAGGAGTCTGGCGTAAAGTTCCTTTGGCTGTACACCTTTGACTGGTAGATGAAAATGCGACTCTTTCAAAGGATCATCCCCCCTCGATGGTACGGTGAAAGTCTATCGTGTTGAGTATTATAAGGCTGAGGAAGCTTGAAGGGGGCCTCTTGACGCTATGTTTATGTAAGTGGAAGATGAAATTGGCTGAGAATTCTTCAAGGTTGAGGGGAAGAGATCCTCCGTATATCCCATTGTTGAACATGTTCATGTTGACTACTGGGGTAGAATACCCTAGAGGACTTGTGGCCTTCGCCGATGGATGATGGCAGTTGTAGATGCGGTGAGTTCGGGGCTATCTGTCTTAGCTTGAATAGCAGATATCATTCCTACAGTGAAAGAACTTTCCAAGATTTAAGTAGGTATATCTAAACGTGGTAATATCGTATCCCATGTTCAGAGATAAAAAGCCCATGACTCTTTGACGGTCACTCTACAACTAGATACTGCCATTGATAAAAATCGCATCCTTCAGATCTTTTCAGGATGTCTCGGCATGGTATGCATACCATACCAGGCACATATCGCACCAATCATTATCAGCTCAACTCGAGGGGACCACTATGAGAGTTGAGATGTTTGATCTTATTAGACTTGTCACGGCAGGCAGAACCACTGCACCCAACCAACTGTGATTGTTATCAAAAGCTACAAGTGAGTCAAGCTTGCAAGGTTGACCTAGATCAATGGTACGTATATGGTGATGGTACCTTGGGCGTACGCCAGCGCCACCACAAGACTTCCTTGCCATATAGGAAGCCCACAGTTTAAGTGCCTTTAATTGGCAGTGGAGATGAAGTAACTCGCCCCTAATGATATTGCATGTCTACCTCTAAGCTTTGTATCATCTTAGTCTGGGCAGCTCACTGGTTCAACCCAAGCTTTTAGAGTCTGTTAGGATTTTATCTGAGCTTCTATAGTCAGCCTATTGCTAGGTCTTTATCTGATCTTTTAAAGCCCATGATCGCGACACCATCTAAGCTTTCCGAATTCACTGTAGACTTTATCCGGGTTCGAGGCAGAAAGAAGGCCTTTGACCTTGGAGAAGCAGACACCGCATGGTGAGCCCTTGTACACGACCCCTGATCAACGTAAACGGATACCAACAGCTGATGGATGAGAACAATTGACATCCCTTCCTAGCTAACTCATACCTCAATCGTTGACCCAATAGGTCCAAATCTGATGTTTGACCACACAACCTTGCTACATCATGTCAGCTGGTATCCCTGTCACAATTGTACAAAGGTATACTCACGCCTGAGGATTGCTTACTTGCACAGTCAGAGGTTCGTTACCCTCTTGAGGGCAGGGTCCTCGTTCAGCACCAACGATACCCTCATCGCCCAACCTAGAGTCAAGCCATATATTCCACGCCCAAAACTGTCATTAGACACATCAGCAAGTCGGCATCTTGTAGGCTTGGACTAATGCACTTACGTCATTGGCATCAATAGATGTGACCAGCACCATCGGTCGATTCAACACCTGCCTTTGATGTGTCTCCCAGCCCCCACGCTCTATCCAACTATTGCGCTCCGAGAAGACCTCTGCTTGTACAGCACACATGTCCTCACCCAAACCGTTTGTCTTGGGGAGCCCCTCCAAATTGGGCAGTGGAACATCGATCTTTTTGCCATCTTGGATAAAGAACTGGTATTGCCGGTCCTCTTCCCAACGGGTCACCACCCTGCCTCACACAGTCAGTACCGTACATAAAGCAACACTGGACATCACGACTCACGTAAAGTTTTTGGTCGTATCAATCAACTTCCCTTTCCCATAAAATTCCTTTGCCCCCATCCTGTACGGATTGTGTTCACACCCAAACGTCACACATTCCGGCGGCCCCGGTCTTACCTCCGGATCAACGAACCCCGGCTTGCAATATGGGCCGTTACATAGGTCGTAGTCATCATGCTCGCAGATATGAGATGACATGGAGTACGAATGAGCGTTCGAGTTCCTGTTATTCCGCGTCATCGTCAGTCATGGGCAACCCTCGAGAACTGCCACGCCACCACTCACCAGACCGCGAACTCAGGACAGCAAGCCCCATCTTCCTGCCACTCCTGCCACCTTGCATCATGCTTATTCGTTGCCGCCCTCCCCCCCACAAACCGCTGATTGTTCTGACACGACCCATCACAATAGCCTGTGCCATACTCCGCTCCCGCCTGGTTATACGGCTTGTGCCTCTCCATTCCGCCATCTGCATCCATCGCCACAAAATACAGCGCCGAGTTAATCCCGCACCCCACAGTCGACAAGTCCACGTCAAAGCTCAGCTCATTGCCCAACAAGGTGAAAGTCTGGTATTTGTTCTTGGATTCCAACAGGAAGAGCCTCGACCCAACATTGGTAGCGAATTCGATCCTTGTGATGAGCTTCTGAGTGAGTTTGTTTTTGGCGGCGGTGACACCATAGTATGCGCGATAGTCCCCTGCACCCTCAAGAAGGCATTTGGAGGTACAGTTGTTGGTACTTCCAGGCTGTTCGTTACCTAGATCACACACGCTGGGGTTCCACCACTGGGTACCATCCTGATTTTGCTCGACGCATGTTCGAAAGCTGTTATCGTGGACCCAGCGCCAGTTGGCGTCCAGTACCACTTCCCCGTTGATGATTGAGCAGTTGCTGGGGGACATACATTTTGCCCACTGGAAGGGCGGGTGGTTTTCAGGGTTGTAGTTGCCTTTCTTTTGGGCAAAGACTGCGGCGAGATGAAGGGACGGCAGGAGCAAGACCGAAAGACGAGCCATCGTGAGCGAGGATCAAGAGAGCTACAAAAAGCACGGGGCATTCTTTCGACAGTTGGAAGCAGAGAGGATCGGGTTGCTCTAAGACATCAAGCTCCCTCTCTGCGCTCTTATGAAGACTTGGCTAGTCGCGGAGAGCGTGTTTTCGGGACGGGAGGCCGATTGCGGGGAATTTATATTGCCAATGCACCCGGAATCCTCCATTGTAACGCAGGCCATCAGCTTCAATCTGTCTTGATCCCGGTTGGGGGCCGTATTCTTTCGCGATCCCTTGCCATTGGTAACATGTTGGTTGTTTACGAGCTTCGAGCCAAACACGGTTGGAGTCGAGGTGTGGAAGCTGTAAGGGGTATCGGAGCGATGGTCGCCGTGCAAGCGTGCGGGTGGCTTCGGTGACGTTCAAGTCCGAGGACAATATCTTGCGGTATTGACAGTAAGAAAGACGCTTGTTTGTCTGCGAGTAAGCAGTGGAATGGAAGTCAGTTTCCTCTTGGAGAATGTGGAGAGTGGGCTACACTACAGGGACCTTTCTACCACATTCGTCACGTGGGGAGCCCATGAAAGAATGAGCACACCAAATCTCTGGGGCTGCAGTTTGAGCTCGACTGACAGTGGAATAGTGTTGTTGGTGTAGCTAAAACATGTTAATTACAGATTATATATGCTGTTGCTGTTTCGTCGATGAAAAATGGAATCATGGCAATCCCACAACGCTGTCACTGCCTTTACTCGTCCCCCGCCACATCGCCCACGACATGTCACTCCGTAAGGACACCACCAGAAGTTCTAGCCTTCTCATCACCCAGAAGCTCAGGTCTGTATGCCGCTTCTGTACCAATCTTTGTGTCCATGCCAACCCTCTGTTGGTTTCCCGTTTCCTTGTCCATCCCCCTTCACCTTTTGCCATTTTTCCGATTTTCTGGGCTCTTCTCCCTCCCCAAGCTCCCTCTTCTTGTCCACCCTGGCCTTGTGCTCTTCCTCCGTTCGAACCTTCCTTTTAACCTTTCTCTCTCTCACTAAGCTTTACACCAATCCAACGTCCGCACCATCCAGCAAAGTAACCCGAATTATGTGCGATGTAGAGCGCCTTCAGTTCAGTGAGAAGTCTCATGAAGACGAGGGCATACTTCCATGCGGCTTTGATTTGGTCGTGGGAGCCGAAGAGGGTCTCTGGATGGTTCAGGTAGCTTCGATATCGAGTTTGCAGAGAAATTTCATCTTGGCTTTCGTATGGGTATCAAATTGAGTAGAGATTCGTAAGATGTCGCGCCGCGTTAGATGATGTTCAGCAACCTGTCCTTTGGATGTGATGTCTGTTCCGGAAGTGGTATTGGGTGTCTGCGTGTGGGGGCGTTGGTGCTTCTGCTGAAGACAACAACAATAAACAGTAAATATGTGGTCTAGTTAGTGGCAAGAAGATGATGTGTGCATGAAAATTGGACAGATGCTACTTCTTTATCTGCACGAAGGGGTTGGTGAAACTGAGCTTCGTGCAGCCACCATGGCCACTTAACATCATCTCTGGATTACAGGCTGTTGCAGATGTACTGCCTTTCAGGGTGTTCTTGCCAAAGCTCACGCCATTCAGAGTAATGGATCGAAAAAACTATGCTGTGCTGTATAATGCAATATATTATTATTATTATTATTATTATTCCTACACCGTTCTACTCTTTCTTTTTTTAAAGAGTGCGCCGGACCTTCTGTTGCTATTTACATAGGAAAACCGTGCCATGTAGGCCGGGTGAAAAACCTATATCGGAAAGTGTAAGGAAAGATCAAGTTTTAAAAGCTTCCAGAGAATTGCAAGATAAGAGAAAGGCCTTGTGTAAGGCCTTGAAGACTGATTGTCTTCGACTTTGGTTTCAGCCGCTCCTTCTTCCTATTCTTCCTGTTCCTCCTCTTCCTCTTCCTCCTCGTCTACTCCTTCTTCAGGCTTTTCCAATTCTAGTTTTCTCGCTAGACCGTATTCCAATAAACGGCCTGAATCCATAAGCCAGCCTAAGACCTTTCTCAGTAGCCGTTGGTTCCGAGATCTATCCTGAAGTATAAGGCTAAGATACCGATGGGTGCGGATGATATTTCTTGGCCAGGTTCTAGGTTTCGGTGGTGTTGGGCACCATATAACCAGGTGTTCGACCGTCTCCCGTCCTTCTCCGCAGCTGCAATAGGGTGTGGGTACCCCTGGGACTTTTTGTTTGAACAGGAAGTCCCGTAGACCTCTTACTCCGGTACGCCTGCACTAATAGGGAGCTTTGGGATTTGGTAAGCTTGCTGTGTTTCTTTAGCACTTGATCAGTGAATAGCAGGTCCGGTGGTCCTTCGTTTGCCATCCTTGGTGTCTGGCCCTCGGTTTGCTTTTTCCATCGGGCTTCCCACGTTCGATATAGTGCTTCCATCGCTTCCTCTGCTTCTTTTACTTCACTTTATCTCCCTGCTTTCCTTGTTCTCCTTGCCAAGAGCTTCCCCGAAGACAACGGCCTGCTCGGCCCCCCTTCTTGCCTTTGGTTTTGGCTGACCCACTGGCCGATAGTTACGGCAGCTCTTTCGATAGCCATAGGTTCTTGTGGATGTAGTGGTTTTCGGCCTGGCCTGCGTCTCTGAAACCGTTTGTATATTCTATTGCAAGCCTCCTGTATCAGCGATCCTGATGGCCGTTTTGGTGCATCTACGCCTCGCCCAGTGCATAAACACCGGTTCTGTAGCTGGTTTTCGAAGTCTGCAAGTCTTTTGTTGAGGTATAGGTCGAGTGGTGGTACCCAGGTCTCGGTTTCGAGGTTTTTAATTGGTGTGGCTTTATATGCTCCTGCTATTATCTTAAGGTTCTTTGACTGGCTTTTGTCAATCTCCTCGCTGGGCCCTGTGGCTGGCCTTCAGTTGTGGTGGGTTGGTGGTAATTGCTAGTCCCGTATGCGATAGCGCTTCGAATACACTTGATGTAGACCTCCCTGGCTTTGATCAGGCCTGGGCCCCATGTTTTAGCAGCAATCCTGGATAAGACGAAGTCCTGGGTCTTCAGTTTTTCCAATACTTTGTTTTCGTGAGCTCTCCAGTTGAGTCTCCAGTCAAGCCATATACCTA
Source organism: Triangularia setosa (assembly GCA_033296915.1). NCBI lineage: Eukaryota > Fungi > Ascomycota > Sordariomycetes > Sordariales > Podosporaceae > Triangularia > Triangularia setosa. The sequence continues at coordinate 70,655 of MU866166.1, read as the reverse complement.
GGAATCTGGCATGAGGCTTCGGTTTAACCTCTGTACTACCTTGTCCTTCGCCCTGGCCGGTTTGTTGTGTTAGCTGCAGTGTTTCCATCCATTGTGTGCGGCCTTTGTTAAAGTGGATTAATTCGCTTTTTGTCAGGTTGAACTCCATGCCATGAGTCCTTGCCCATTTTAAACAGGTAGTCCAGGCTCTTTCCAGTTGTTTGTAGTTGATAGTAGAGTATTTTCCGAAGGCTAGCAGGTTTGTGTCGTCGGCGAAGCCTACCAAGCTTATTTCTGGGTGTTTTTCTTTCAGCTCTTTGTATAAGGAGGCGATATATAGTATAAAGAGGACTGGGGAGAGTGGAGAGCCTTGTGGGACTCCCGCTCCGATCCTGGTTTCCTGAGCTTATTGGCCGTCGAAGAAGAGCGTGGCTTTTCGATCTGTTAGCCAGGCTTTTACCCAGTGGACTAGCCATTGTGGAAAGCCTTGATCTCGGAGGGTTGCAAGAAGCCGGGTATGGTTGACTCTGTCGAAAGCTCCCGTGAGATCCAGTTGTAATAACGATGCTGCGGCTCGTTGTCTCCATGCCTCCCTAACCTGTGCTGTTACTAGCCTAATAGCCAGCTCAGTAGACCTATTCTCCCTATTTCCCATCTGCTCGTCTGGTAATAGTCCATATACCTCCGCTGCCTCTGTTATCCGCTTCGTAATTACAGCTTCAATGACTTTTCCGATAGTTGGGAGCAGTGATATTGGTTTGTATCCCCCTGGAGTCTGATAGTCTGCTATCGCCGTAGCTTTTTTAAACCTATCAGGGAACCACCCCAACTCGAAACACCTCTGGGCTAGTATAGCTAGAATCTTATACAGTGGTTTACCGCAGGTCTTTAAAAAGCCTGCCGGTAGGTAATCGTTGCCCGGGGCTTTCCAAGGTGAGGCTTTTGATAAGGCGAGTTCAATATCCATAATGCAATATATTATCTTATCAATTTTATGCATACTTTATGTAATTTGTTCTCAACCTTCCAAAGGGAGATGATCCTGTCCCAATTTTCCTAGACCCAAAAGTGATGCCCCAATCCCATATCATTACTTGCCTCTCCAAAGCCAATTTCAATATGCAACCTCCATTATGTCCCATGCCATTACATCCCCCATTTTACATCTATCTCGGCAACGCCTTCCTCTTGATAGTATTCATCCTCTCCAATAATCCAATATCCCACCACCCCTCCCAGACGGTCTTCCTCTTCTTGGGTGCACTAGGAATGGGAGGGGGGCTGAACATCACCGTCTCCAGTGCCGGACTGGGACTGGATTCCTCCCTGAACCGTGAGCACCTACCAGGTGGGGACGGCACAACGATAGGAGGAGGAACAGGTACGCCGCCTGACTTGCGGTTCCGGCGGGCGGCCATCATGAAGCCTCTGATAGGAGATAAAGGGGATCTAGGGAGGCGACTCAGGCGAGTTGGGACCCCTTTGTCTTCCTCTGAGCTTTTGTCGTCACTGGGAGAGATGACTGATCCCAGTGGGTTTGGAATGCTCAGTGCAAGAAGGGGGACCCGAGAAACCAACGGAGAGAGACCTTGGTATTGTCCCTCCTTCTCATCGGTGGGGGACCCTGGGATCGTTGGCATTGTTTTGGCTGGCGCTCTCATGTGGAGCCTTGGTGGTGGGCGCAACCCTTTGGTCGGAGGGCTGCCACCAGTGAAGACGCTATTGATCGAAGAGGCGTCCGAGTCACAGCTGTATCTGGGTTGTGTGACTGACAAGCCAAGTGCGTTGTGATTGGAGCCAACGGAGAGCATAGCAGCTGCGGGAGCACGGTTGTTTCCGCGGTCGCGGATGGGCACCAGCGGGGGAGGTGGGAAGCTGGGATAGGAATTAGTGGAAGCCATCGACTTTGTGCCCAGAGACACGTCTGACTCCCATGCCTTCCCAGCACCACGCACTCCTCCGTAGGTGCCCGCGCGCCCCTAGCCCTCAATATCCTTTGTCCTGGTCTCGCGACGGATGCGCTGCCAGAGACCAAGGCAAGCAAGTGTTGAAAAGGCGAAAAGGAGGCAGATTGTGATGCACAGTCCCCACACCGCCTTGGTTTGGTAGCAGGTGGTCTGGTCAAGCAGGACAAAACTGACGTACGAGATTGTCTTGGTGATAATCAACTTGATGGGGGATGGGGCTGACGAAATCAAGGTGGAGGCGTAGTCTGACGACGGGAGAGCAGCGCAGTTGAGCATGGAAAGTGGCTTTCCAATCAACGAAGCAACGACGATGGAGGCAATGAGGAGGAGCCCGTCGAGACCAGCAGTGGTTAGCATCGAGAGCATGTTGTCGTAGTACAAGACGTATGTAATGATCACATAGATGATCGCTGTTACGGCCTGTTCGAGGTCAGCATAGGTTGCAGGTCTTGGGAAACGTGACGACATACCACTGTGAGAGCACCAACAAGCTCTGATGGGGGACTGTGCTCAGCTGTGGCAATCTCGTTGATGAAGTTGGCACAAAGGCCAATGACGGAAATCAGGCACGCAAACTGGCACGCCCGCATCAGAGTAAATGTAACGCCCAAGGCGCCCAACTGAGGTGCTTGGAACCGCATCTTGTTAGGCCCGGCCGACTTGAACTCGGTAATCAACTCCAACGAAGGTCTCTCCTTGGCGGCGGTTCTGAGAGGAAACTTGGATTTTGGAAACGGCACCGTCGGGGGAGGCGGGAAGGAAGTTGTGACGGGAATTTTGGGCAACCGGTAATGGAATCGTGGGGAAAGGGGTGCGTTACTTCACGGCTGGGTGCGTGAAGTTAGGTGAGGATATTGAGACAGGTCAACTGCCAAGAAATGTGGGATCGATATGTGCCGGTGATGGTGATCAAATGGTCAAGGAAGTCGAAGACCCAAGGAAATACCCAAGCCGAAAACCTGCAAGATAATCACAAAGGAAAGATAGGAAATAAGAGACCCTAAGAAAAAAGGAAAAAAAGGGAAACGAAACCCAAGGAAAAGATGTGTCTGTTGTGCTTGTGTTGCTGAACAGGAACTCCAACATCAAGCCATGTCAAGGCAACTCAACATCTTATATGTGTCTGCGTTCTGTTCACCAGCCATCTTGATCCGACGTTGATCCATGACAACGGATGGTTCATTTCGGCTTGAAACAAGCGCGTCTATTGGCGCCTAAGTTCCAATTGCACAACATGGGGAAAGAAACAAGGCGATCGAGTGAGGCTCTTGGAACCTGATGGCTATTTTTTGACCAAGACATTGGCAGCATTCAGTAGGCGCTGGCCCCAGCCAATCGGAAGACCCATGTCGCACCGCCGGCGGGGACTTGCTTGCCCCACCTGGCCGGGCGGCTGCTGAAGTTCAACGGCCAACCAAAAATCTCCGATTGACTTGTCTCTCGAACCGACACCCAAAACAACATTGGACACCTGTTCCATTGGCTGACAGTTTAGCTTACTGCGACTGACCTTCGGGATGTTTGGAATTACACGGATCACTGTGGCCTGCCACGATACAGAGCATCTACTCATATGCAGGTTCTAGCTTTTGCTCATTGGAGATGGTGATACAGGATCAATTCCATCCCTAACCCTTATCGTCAATTATCTCCCCGAGAGCATCGCCAACATGAGGGCTCAACATTGCCGAGGACTTGAGTTCACAGAGGACGGAGTTGGGACTTTCATTTGATCCTAAATCTTGCCACCATTAGACCAATCCCGTTGAGATCTGAGAGTAAGATGAAGACCTTTTGAGTAAAAGAGACGAAGCTAGATGGGGATGAGAAGTGTCAGCACATGATACACTCTGTCCTAGATTTGCAGTCCTTCAGCCTTTTCCCAGTTACTCACCTTATTATTCCAGCAAGGGGTGAGTGAGTTACTATATAAATATGATGAAGCTTGCTTTTTTACCCATTAAAACGCTACACTCCCTTTCTCACAAAACCCATACGGCACACCCCACGTCCTCCACCTCGGCTGCCCTTTTTCATCCACCCCCTGCCCTTCAAACCTCACCACCGGCCTCAGAATGCTCAACCTCTTCCCATCAAAAGCACTCTCCTCCCACGCCTCCCACCACTCCGCGCCCTCCCTCAAATATCCCCCCATATTCCCATCCCGTGCCCACCCCTCCCACGTCATCCTCAATAATTCCAATACATGATGCTCCCCCCTCATCTCCCCCCACTGAAACCTCTCCTGACACCTCTCCACCACCTCCCGTGAATACAGCCCAACTTCCTTCCCCAATAAAAACGTATCAACCCTCACCAAACTTCCCCTCACAATCCAACTCCCTCCTTTTTTTGCCCTGTTCATCAGCCCTATCATCGCTCCTACCGCGCAGACCAGACCACAGGTCATATCACTGATAGGTAAACTCGGCAAGACTGGCTCTCCATCAGGGAGATTGTACGCCCTCCCCATCACATACGCCACGCCAGAAGCACAATCCGCTATCTGCTGCCACCCCGGTCTTGTGGCATACACCCCATCAGGACCGAAGCAGTTCTCCGTCACATACACGATCCCGCGGTTGCGTTTTGTTGCTATGGTAAGGATGTCATCCTGGGATAATCCGAATTTATCCAGAACACCGGGCCGGAATCCCTGGATAAAGATATCTGCTTCTTGCAAGAGAGAGTGGAATTGGGCAAGGTCGGCAGCGTCACGAAGGTCAAGGCAGGTGGTGATTTTCCCTGCTGTGAGGGTGAGTTGCAAGACGGACATATCCGGGAGTTGGGGGGCGTTGACTTTGATGACCGTTGCTCCGACGGAAGCGAGGATTGAGGAGGCCGCTGGGGCGGCAATTATCCGGGCTAACTCGAGGACTTTGACTCCTGATAATGGGAGGGGGTTGGCAGGGTTAAAATGGGGGAAGGGGATAGGGGGTAACGGGGTCGAATGGGTTGGTTGAGGGATCACGTCGATCAGAGGATGGGCAGAGAGAGCCTTTCCCATTATCGTGTTGGCCCAGGAGGTGGGTGTGTGGCAAATGGTGCCGCAGTGGCCGGCCGAGAGATTGGCATATTCGATTTCGGCAGGCGTCATATTCGCTGTGGCCTTGCGGAGGTAACCTGCTGCCTCGGAGAGGTTTGTGATGGGGTCTTGCGGGAAAGGGTTGATTCCGAGGTTGCGGAGCATGGGCTCTGGGTTGAGCGAGCCATGGAGGCTATACCACTGCCCTGGCGTTTTGGTGGGATATACTGCTGTTGTCCGGAGTTTGAGCAGAGGATTCAACCCTGGATCAAGGCCTCTCTGTTGCCAGTCGGGGACCAGAGACTCAAACGTCTTCTTTTCTCGAAGCAAGGTGATGATTGCCTGGTGATCGAGATATACCGCAACCACACTTCCAAGCCAGAGTGCCGTATGCGTCGTGTTGACTACCACTGTTCGGTCCGGGTTGGATGAGCCTCGGAGCGTCAGGATCTCGTCTGCCAAGATACCGGCCATGGCATGGAGTGCTGCTGCTACGGGGGTGGATTTGATGGGGCCCGGGATGACAGGATCAGCATCACCCTCAAATCTGACTTTGGAAAGCGTGGCTTCATCATTGGTAAAGCCTATTGTTTTCACTGCCAAGGCTCGGAGTATTCGGTGAGCATCTGCTGGCACCGAAATAATCTCTCGGTCAGTAAAGGTCCCAGGACCGTAAACATTGAGAATTCTTGGCTCTGCCATCATGTGTACCAGTGGCCAAGACGCAGATCAGGGCGATATCCTTTCGTAAATATATACTGACAACAGTAGGGCCATTTTCAACTCTCTCTGTGCTACGCCGCCAAACGGTTCAACAGCCGAGGAATCCGGTTGATGTAAATAGCCTGAAATGAAGGCAATGGCCACGAAAGTAGACCAGCAAGCACAAGAACTACCATATGCACAGGAGAGGCAATAAAAACTCCGGTCGCCAGACATAAGAAATATGCACTGATGTGGGATAGGCTATGGTGCGACCAAGTTAAAAACGTGAGCGTTTATTGGATAAGGGTCTCTGGGATCAACACAATACGGCGGCCGATACCACACAGCCTCGATAACGCTGCTAGTCAGATGTATGATTGCTGCAGACAACATAAGAAAGATTCGGATACCACTTCGACACACGGCCGGATGAGTGCCCATCTAGCCGTCATTGCGGACCTAGCCATTGTACGCCTCACCGCGAAGCCTGCTGCGAGAACACTGTGCTCGATGTTAAAGCCTGTCCGATCTGCCTGACGTCACAGGATCCTTCTGATGACTTGTGCATCATACCAGAGGGCTGAAATTTTTCCGATCTGACAACCTACCCCGGGCTCAGGTAGTTCCGAGGCTCCATGTCTTTGACTTGACGTGGGACAAGCTGTGCTAGACTTTATTTCTGAATTCAGCTCACAATGCGATCATGGCGAATTTGAATCGGCTTGGTGATGTCAATGCTAATTTTCTACAAGGTAGCCCGATGAGGCAAGCGTTCCATGTGGTTCTTGGTGTAGACCGCAAGAAACCTAAAGGAGGAAGTGATCGTACCGCAGGGGTAACTGTGGGTAATATGAACACTGCTAGGCTTTCGATGAGGGAAAAATAAAAGAGACCACGCTGCGCACTCACGCCAAAAGATCTGGTGGGATAGCACGACACGCCTGCTCTACGCGGCCAGAACGGGCAAAACATCCCCTGGAGTGTCACCAGTGACCGTTTAGTTCCAAATAGAAGCTGAAGAGGCAGGGGGGATAGAGCTGTTGAATCCATAACCACCGTGGTTCGGCCGTTGTGGCAGCCAGCGAAATGTCAGGGTCAACATTGACATCTAGCGGACGTTGTTCCCCCTTGATTATTTGATACTGTGCTCCCAGAGTAGCCCCACATAGGCTGCACCTTTCATTGATGGACGGTAGACTCCTTCGTGGCCATGGTGGCGCTGTTGCGGTTGTCGTAATCCAACACTTCATATGTCAGCGTCGAAAGGGATTGTCATTGTGAAGCCACTGGCCAAGTGCACTATTGCCTCGTAAGCTGTCATTCGCTCCCACCAGACCACCAACATGGCAGATGACTCTGGTGATCGTTCAGGGTGTCATCATGCCAAGAGATATAGGATCCATTTTGAAGGATCGTGATGCCTCTTGGCAGCGGCGATGCGCCCAGTCCATGGTGAGTTGTCCAGCACCAACAAGGGAGGGCTGCGCCCAAACTGGGATGAAGCACAAAGGGGTTGGCCACACAGTGATACCGCCCTTATCTTTCCAACTGGAGAAGGCACACTTTTTTGAGACATCTCACGAAGGACACAGTGGTTGCGGAATGCCAAGCGTCTTGATCAACAGATGTAACCGCTTGGCAGGTTCAAATGCCGGGGTGCTGGATGCCAAGTGACGACTTCACGGTAGATAAGGCTTGGCACCAACATCGCAACATTTGACTAATTTTGATGTGTTGACGTGGGAATGACGGTGTGAGAGAGGCACTGCAGTAGTTGAAGGTCTTAGAAGTGCGCCATCGGCGCGGTTTCTGCAGGGCCAAAGAAGCGCCGTGGACGGCAGGAAAACAGGACTTAGGCCGGACGATGCAGACGAGCGCGCAAGACTCGGAGGAAGGCGAGGCAAGGCTTGCAACGGGCAGGACGGGTGCCGATGTGCACGTCGAATCGGGTCATACGTGCCTACGGCGGCATCGGTGGGATCTGATGTCGAAGTGAGTGGCAGCGGGTGGTCTTCGCACGACGGGACGACGGGCTTGGCAGTGGATGGTGTCGTGGGTGTCTGGGCAGATGTCTTCGTTCGGCGGCGACGTGGGCTTTGCTCCGTGCCAAGGCTCTGTATTCCGTGGGAGAGTGAGACTGTGAGAGTCTAGGCTCCTGATGTGTCTGTCATTGTGAGCCTCGCCAAGATCTCCGTGTTGTGCAAAACGATAGCAGCCCATAGCAGCGAAATTCGGTGTCGCAAACTGAGAAATTGCATGTTTGGGGCTGGGTCGCAGCGCCAAGCTGCCATAACGCGCGGACCTGTCGCGTTGCAGTTGATACGGGGCCACAGGAGGCTGTTGTGAAAGATCGAGCCTGCTTCGCCCAGGCTGGGTTGCGTACGTTGTTGAATGAAGCAATCTTGAAGTGGGATATTGATGACTGATGTTGGATTCTGATGGCTTGGGTGGCTGTTGCGCCAGAGCAAGCCACAACGGGCCCAGGGTGCAACGCGTGGCGCTTAACCGAATCGGGCCGCCATCAGATGCCAAGGGAGATCTTCATCGAGGATAAACAACTTGGCATGGCCTTGGCATATACGCCAAGACTGGTGTTGTCACGGCAAGCCAGACTCTTGTCGGACCTCTTTTCCCATGGGAGCCAAAGTCTGGTCGAGGAGAAAGCTTGGGTTCAGGGTGCAAATCTGTTGAACGGAAGGTTCCGTCGTGCAACGAACTGCACATGCGGTGGCCGCCTCATGCGACGCTGCCAGTGGCGCCTTTTTCCTTCTGTACACTGTTCTGTCTCTCTCTTTCCAGGCCTCTGGCAGTCGTGATGTGCTGCATTCTGACGTCTTGCCAGCTGGGGATAAGCACAGTAGAAGCATGAGCAGAAGCAGCAACTTGTTTCGGGAACTGGACGCCCAACCTGATCGGCATTGCGACCACTTTTTTTCCATCGGTAAATGGATGCCAAGACCCAGACTCGATGTGGGGGAGGTACGTACAGCCACTCGCACAAAACTCTCTCCAACACTGGCAACTGCATATAAGACGGCCTCAGGCCCTGTTCTATTTGCCCGGAAGATTATTACTATTATAAGCTTTGCTATCGACGCCTCCTCTTGCTCGAATATCCCTCAACCCATGATCACTTCCTTCACTCATCACCTATCACTTTTCCATCTTCCACCCTCAGTCAGGCGTTGACTGTAGTGTCACCGTTATTCCCACAATCCTGAACCAACCAGACCTGCGGCATTTTCACTCCACCCGAACCACCAACCTGGACCGTATCACAAATATCTGAACACCCTCTTCTACAAATTCTCCGCCAGACACTCCTCAACATCGGCCTTTTTTGCCATCGTCTGTCAGGGAACTACCATCATCTTGTTTCTTCAACCTCTCTCACACAACATCAATCACACAATAGTCATCATCATGGGCTCCGCGATATCCAAATGCAATTCCAAGAGCAACGGCTCCGGAGCAGGCATCTCAGAGGTTGGCCAGAAAATTTTTGATAGACAGCCAAACTGGCTTACGCCACCGTCAAAGTGGCGCTCTCACCAATGCTCCCATCAGCCAGTACGCTATCGGACACCCACGCCATATCCAAAGGACGACAGGAAGCGCTGCGACGATGTGGTTCTTCAAGAAAAGAACATGATCATCGAGACACCAGTTGTTGACCACATCGAAGTCAGAAAGCCCTCGCAGAAACGCCCACCCATGGTGCACTCACATCATGGACACCAGTTTCCTAACAACACTCTCACCATCACCTGGGAATGCCACCCCCGTCTGAACCGCTTTGAGCGTGCCTCGTGAGCATGCAGAGGCATACAGACAATACGCACTACCCACGCGCCCAAGCAACCGAGCCAAGATGGGACAGACTAAGAAAACAAGCAATACGAACCAGACCAAGAAGCTGCAGGTCCTCGAGGCCAAGACGGAGCACTTCGGGCGATAGGAAACACTTGCCGACAAGCATCGAGACAACATGACAACAAATCTGAGAAAACCACACGCCAAGACGTCTTGTTTGATATTAGGCAGATTAAACACTTCCGTTGATGCCCGTTTCTGCCAGTCGCTGCCCTCCTTCACTGGCGCTTGGCGCTTGGCACAACATCATCCCGCCCTCTTGGCTGCATGACATGAATCGGGGGAAGGAAGAAGAAAGAAAGCTTGCCGCTAGGAGCTAGCCACAAGAACAGGAGGCATGAAGCAAGAGGGTGTGCAGTGACAAAGGGGAAAGACAAGTGGCAGCGTCTTTATTGACGGTTATTCTCCTATATGATGTTCACTAGGACTCCTTGCTCGTTTGTTTTACTGTGTCTGCTATTGGGATCTTCGAGCCCACGTATCAGCGACGAATCAGGCTTCCAAATGGTAGACACTTGCCAAGAGCTGTCAAGGGCTTTGGTTAGAGACCGCTATCTGATAGGAGCTGTTGTTCATCATCATTAGTGGTGACGGCCTCCCACAATTCATAGGATTCTGTCAGCGACTGCATTGCCGCAGGTCTTAGGACCTAAATCTTTTTTTATTACTCAAAAGAAGTTCAAGATCGCATCTTTTGCCTCTGTACCCACTGCGTGATTGTTTCTTAACTTTATCATTTCCAATAAGTACAGCAATTGACATGACAGTTCAAGTCACCGAGCTTGTGGACACAGCAACTCTTCCTACCTTCTATGACAACCAACAGCAAGAAAAGCGACGCCTTCGACCAAAAGTCACGGCCAAACCAGTGCCGAGTGGCCGTCTTGCCATCATGCAGTCATCATGAAATCTAGACTCTTCCGACATGATCAATATCCACGGCCCAAACTCTTGAGCTATCAACAAGGATAACATTGACATATTCACCAAGTCCCAGCAGCACCAGGGCCACCGTTTACTGATTTTCTCCGACTGAAATTTACAGGATAGCCTCCGAGTCGCTGGAGTTTTTGAGTAGTCGGAACCCAACAGCATATTTCGGGTGACACAGCCAATGAACCAAGACGCAACGCGACTTAATCACTCGAACGTTACTGGCTGGATGGCGCTTGAACACAACTACCGGTATAGCAGTAAGCATAAAGATGAACACTATGATATACTTGCTGTCTGCGGGTCCAGGGATTCACACAGTTGGATCCAGAGTCTTGATGGTGACACAAAAAGTCTGCTCTGTGGTATATCAAGCGCCGGATTCTTCACACCATATGGCCAGAATCTCAAAGGCTTCGAGGCAGCAACGGAATACTGATTCCCCCCTTAGCTCTGACAAGATGTTGAACCAACCACTCCTCTGCCTCCTGGCCACCTCAGCCGTGGCCCTTGGCGCCATCAACATTCCCAACCTTGACTTTAACCAGGAAGCCATCGACTCCGGCCTCGCCCTCCAGGCCATCAACTCCTACGCGCTCCTCAAAGCCACCACCCATCTCTCGGGTACCTGCACTCTTGACAAACTCAAGATCAGACAAGAATGGCGCACCCTCTCCAAGCCTCAACGCCGTGAATACGTCGCCGCCGTCCAGTGCATCCAAGCCAGACGCTCCCTCCTACCCCCCGGCCTCGTCCCTGCCGCCGAGAGCATCTTTGACGACTTTGTCTGGGTGCACTACAACCAAACCCCTTTCAGCCACGGCACCGTATGCCCCCCACTATTCCTCCAGCAACACTTCACTAACACCCTCAACAGGGCAACTTCCTCTCCTGGCACAGATACTACATGCACACCTACGAAACCCATCTCCGTGCTTGCGGCTATACCGGTGCCCTCCCCTACTGGTCCTGGCCGCTCGACCTCGACTCCGTCGCCTCCTCCCCTCTCTTCGACGGGTCCGACACCTCTATCGGCAGCGACGGCACCCCAATCCCCCACGAAGGCATGAAGCTCAACTGGCCGGGTAACACCCCCACCGGTGACCCCTTTGTTTATGTCTCCCCCGGTTCGGGAGGTGGGTGCGTCCACACAGGTCCATTCTCCAACCTCACCGTCAACTTTGGCGAGGTTGCCCTTCCCGTCTACGGCAAGGAGGAACGTCTTTCCTCCGCTGACCCAACAGCCGGTGGACAATCCCGCTGTCTCAAACGTGACCTCAACGAAGAGCCGGGTAGAAAATGGTCCACTTGGCGTAACATCACTGAACTCATCTTGGAAAATAAGAACATAGAGTGGTTCCAAGGCGTGATGCAGGGCATGGTAAATTACACCGGCGGGGTGGCGAGTTTGGGTGTACATGGGGCAGGTCACTACATGATCGGTGGTGATCCAGGATCCGACCCCTGGATCACACCGGGAGACCCGGGGTTTTACTTCCATCACGCTGGGATTGATCGGGTTTGGTGGTTGTGGCAGATGTTGGATTTGGATAACAGGAGGGATGTCTTTGGGACTAATACTGCTATGAACAATCCCCCGAGTGAGGACACTACGGTGGAGGATTGGTTGCGTTTGGATCCGTTGGCGGAGAAGGTGAAGATTAAGGATGTGATAAGTACTGTTGGGGGGGATTTGTGTTATGTCTACATCTGATGTTGTTCGTTGCGTCATGAGTGTTTAAAGTATACATTGTATGTTGTCCGAGCCTCCAATCCTGAACTCATCCTGCCCGTACGCATGCTCCAGTTGTTGATGTGTGTCTTCGCATCAAGATGAATCGGGCCAAACCCTCACTGCCGTTGCAGTTTAGCTGCCGCTTGTCACCTGGGGACAATTTGATAAAGGGCGGTTGGGAAACGACACCTGAGCCCGAGTTTCCAGCGACCCACGTTGAATCATAGGCCTTCCTTCGGCGAGAGCACCTACCTCGACATGCCCAGTAGGTCCCGGGAGGGCACAACGGCGACATCCCCTTTCACATGAAATGATGCTATTCCTTCCCAGTGATCACACCTATCTAGCCTAAATCTGTCCTCCAGGTAGCAAACGCCTTTTGATGGTGGTCACAATGCCCGAAGGTGCGATTTGCCCCGAAAAGTTTCCCACTAGCTTGGCTGTCACTGCACGAACCCCAGCTTGGAGTTGATGCCAATCTCATCGCACATCATCAAGGGAGTCTCGCCTTCTGTTATGACTTTTGGTGTTCGTCAGATCATCAAACGTGATATCGGGTCCGAAGTCATTCCGGGAGGTGGTAGATTCTTGACAGCCGCTGCAATGCAAGTGGCTGTCTGGAGCTAATCGATAACATCCTAGAACACCTTCCGTCAGAATCCATCATCGCTCTCGCCCTAGCTTGCCGCACGCTTTTCGTTAAATACTTTACCAGGCCAGTGCAGCTATTCGACTTGGCAAATGCAACATTACTCCAGTATATTTAACGGGGTTGCCCAAAACTTTACTTTTGCCATGATTGCACCCGTCTCCACGCCTGCCACCTGCCACAGTCAAGTCATGGCGTTGGGGTCTACAATGGGCCCTGTGTGACAAGCCCTGGAATCAAACATTCCCTTAGGAGTCGTGTTCCAGAATACAAGTTGAACATTACCTACTCCCTGGCAAGACTCGTCATGAACTGATACCTCCATGGTCCTGCTCACGGCCCATCTGTTAAAGACATGGCAGTGACGCATTACATACAAAACCCCATCCGCGAGGTTGACATAGCCCGTTCTTGGAGCGCTAACATCATCAAAAATAGCCTTTACCTGTATAGCCAGATGGTATGTCAGAGCTTGAGCAAGAAAGGAGATGGTAGATCATTGAGAGGCTTTTGAATCTCTCAACCATCTTCTGATGAGCCCTCATCTCCAAACGCCTACAGATCGCCCACCGTTAGTACCCGTCATTCCCGAGCTGGCCCGGGATCAAGACTCGGGGCTTTTCTGTCCGAAATCCGGATGGGTTCTATTCCTGCATTGTGTGCTTTACCGACTACCGGATCCAAATCACGATACGGAATCATTCAGGCTGCAAGATCGGCAGACCTCAAGGGGAGAACTGGGTTGTCGAGATTGTGCGGTGGCATGAACTTGGGAAATATCGATCCCCGCAAGACCTAGAATGGTACAACCTCGTAACCTGGGATCCTAATGCAACAGCTGTGCGACGAGAGGGACACTTGTGCGGCGGGGATGGTGCGCAGAGAGTGGATGGGGAAAGAACCAGGTCCTGCGAAGAGGGATGAAGGGAATTCTGTTTTGGGAGACCCGAACTCACACTATATTGGACCATTCAGACGGTGGTGATGAAGAGACAGTGTAATCACGGGCATTAGTTTGGAGGCTCAAATGAAGATTATGATAACAGATGCAGGAGAGCTAACGACGATCGAGGCTGGACATGCATTAATTGAATCTCTCTTAGCGTTAGCTATCTGCGTTAACTTCAAAAGACGACCGGCCCAAGTCATACTAGTTTAACGTAATACAACTATCTTGAACTCAAGGCATCTCCACCTGCGGTTATCCTCTGGACAATCGATACCTTTCCTCCGGAACGACTTGTATGTTCCCTGCACACTTTGTCAGTTCCCATCTACTCTATGCTTCGGTGGGCTTCTTCCTGTGGTGTTATGCCTTTCCACTGATAGGTTCACTTCTTCAAAAGTTGGTGACCAACCGCAGCTACGGCACCAAATTCTAAGTCAACTCCTTTTTTCAGATATCAGGGTTTTGGTAGCCACCGGATAATCCAAGTAATACCTACCTTTGAAAGGCTTATCCCGAATATCTTTGAAGACCTCCACGCCGGAACCCACGACGGATAATCCCCCCACCCGTAAATACCGGAAGCCGCCCAGAGTATATCGAAATTCTCATCAACCACAAGGCAATGAGAAAACGCCCCAATCATGATGTGTCGCAGAAAAAGCGAGTAATCTAGTCGTACCAAGTCCCAATGCATTGCATTGGCTTGTGCCAAAGCCAAAACTCCAATCACATTGTGCTTAGAGTCCGTACCAACGCAGTTTTGAGTGACCTTCATCAACTGTAATAACGAGCTGAAACCACTTTTTTGTAAATGTCCAGTAAAGTCCCCTTTTGCCGCATGCTGAAACCACGGCGCTAGCATCGCCCCTAGTTCCAGTCGACCTTATTGAGCTGCCCTACTGCGGTACTGGTGATCCAATAGTCCGTATCTCCGACTCTCATAGCTACTGACTGGGATATGAGCAGCTCCTGTACGATCTAAAGACGCTTGAAATAGTTTCTCTTGGGTAGATCAACCAACCGGATATCTCCATCATTGCCCGTCTTGAATCTTGGCATTTCAGACAGCTGCCTCCTCTTTGGATAGATCCTGGTCTTGCCCCCTTCTCCTTCACCGCAATCCCCAAATATATCCGCTCCCATAAATACCACCGCACTATCGGCATTCCTGTACAACTGGAAAATCTTTTCCACTTGCTCCCCTCCCTCTCCATACGGATCCCGCTGGTTGATGCAAATGGCACCCCCCACAGCACCCTCTGCTACTTCTTTCTGTTTGGCCGCAAACACTTCAACATATCCCAACAGTTCCAAGTTTAGAACAGAATGTCCCAGTATTTCCCCAAATAGACCGGTTTGCAGAGCGTGCTATGTCCGTCCTCGCCACCCCAGCTGTAGGAGCAGGTCTCGTAGCTGGAGTAGTGGTCATCCTGGCAGAGTTCAATGGTGATGTGGATCAGATAATCGGGCTCGGCAAAAGAGAGGTGGAGGAAGCGGAACTCATCTGGCTGCAGAGCACGACCGTAGATGAGGAGGGAGGAGGGGTTGATAGGTTCTGGTTCGGTTTTCGTGGGAGGAAGGCCGGTAGTGTAGGTGTCGATGCGCGACATACTTGTTGATGGCGAGGTCTTTAACTCATTGTCGTCGTCGGGAAGCTGAGGAGTGACGGATATGTATATTTGACAGTGGGAGGTCAGAAGAGATGCAGATTATCCAAAGGCTCATCGGGTAGCAATAGGGGAGTGGATTGAACCCCGCGACGGCAGCGGCGAGCTCGTCGAGGTTGGGGGATGCGCCACATGAGGTGCAATACGAGGTCTTGATGGTTTGGCCGACTTTGACGAGAGGGTGGCTGTAGTTTGCTTTGTGCCAGCGAGCCATGGTGGGATACTACTTCAGGTGAATATTTTGCTTTGCAAAAAAGAATCCTATGCAGAAAAGCAAGATGAAGAAATGACGAGGTTACTGAAAGATGGCAGTAGCTGATGTGAAGAAATTTTGGACTATTCCGCCCAAAGCAACCTAAAAACGCCTCGGCTGCAGCCTGCTCGATTTTCATGCAAAGACCTCAAAAGAGGTACGCACTCTTGATGTATCACAGCAACAATGTAAACCGACAACCTCCCTTTAAATCGCTCAATTACCATCACCAAATAAGGGCCACCTAGCTATACTAATGACATGGTCTTTGATTTTGGGCCCTGTATTTCAAGTCATAAAACCCTCGATCCTAGCTTCATACCTAAGTCAACTATCTGACATCCGAGCTTGTAAATTCGCCTATCGAAGCTTATAAAAATCATTTATCCGAGCTTACAAAGTCATCCATCTAAGCTTACAGCCTTTAAGGACCTTTTAACCTGTTGTTAACGGCCAAGTTGGGTATTTTATCCAGTTGTCCTGCCTCCACTGCTCAAGCCTGACTGTATCAATCAGCAAGTCTTTTTCTTTGGACACCCTACATGAGAATGCCATCTTCCAGAAATAGTTACGACAGACATGCGGGTTGCGTATCCACACCGGTGTACATGAAACCAGTACAACCAAATCAGTCCCCTCCACCTTATAGGCAACTGCAGACATCCTGGGCACTTTGTGATGAATCAACACCTCCATAAGCTGGTACCGATTGTGGTCCCAACTCCCTATCTGGGTCTGTGTTGCATTCAGCGCAGCCGCATACTCTTGATACTCCAACAAGCTGCACTGTAGCTGGTTGATGTCTGTTGAAGACCACCCAAGAGCATAGAACATGACCTCAAACTCGACCGTCTTCTTTTTGGCACCTATTGGAACATCAATCTTCACCGTAAATCTCATCGAGCCCGAGTCCCACGGCCCATCACCAGTAACAAAGAACGCTCGATCCTCATCGTCACAACGGCTCCACGGCCAAGCATCGTAGATATCCATTTCCGGAGGATAGTCGATTTGAAGTGCGTGTCTTCGACACTGGGCTATCAGATGTCTCATATCTGTAAGAGGCTCAGGGATGACGCGAGCCTCCACTTCGGCTAGTTCTGTGAGAAGATAGCGCACCCTCGGAACATTGGGCCAGAAGATGGTTTCGTATTCAACAAACTCCCATGGGTTCTCTCTCACAAATCGGTCTGGGCCGCACTTTCGTAGCCTAATTCCAATAGGCCGTTTGATATCTGAGCAGTTGAGTGGCAGAACGTAAGAGTATGCTCGTTTCCCTGGTATGGGATCGGCTAGAACCTGGCACTGAATCTTGACGCCACTGTTGGTCAAGGAGAAGTCTCGCCAATCTCCATCACGAGGCAGTTTGATAAGGGTCTTGGAACCCGCAAAATAGAGCGGCGATTCAGCGAGGACACCACAGTAAACTCGGGCTCCCGGATGCATTTTTGTTTTGGTTTCTGGTGGCACCCTCCAAGCGAAGATGCTGAAATCAGCTGTGTATTTGATAATCTCCTCCTGTAAGCGTCGAAAAGCCTTGGTCCCTTCACCGTAGAGAAGCGTCATGTTGACGTTGAAGAGCCCGAGTAAAGAGTACGCCGTGTCCTCTATTCTCGTTGTGGTTCTTGAAGCCGCCCAGCTCATCTTTTGTGCAACCGACATGCTCGACAAAGACTGTGTGTGTCGCAAGATGCCCTTGTTGATCCCAGTGATGGAGACAAGGTGGTCTATCAGTGTTTCCTTGTCGCCTCTGTCTTTCCATTCCTTGTCGAAGAATATCACGTTGGCTGGGGCGATAAGCTCCTGAAGGGTCCAGCCACGGGTGAACCACCGGCATCGGGACAGGGCAACTTCCAGAGGAGCAACTCGTGGTTGCGGCAAGTCGGAAAGAAAAACGTAGCAGACAGAGGACTTTTGATACCATTGGTACATGGAGTTGATGGCCTCAGTGAGCTCGGCGCTGCTGGACTTGTCAATGCAACAGGTGTCGATCCAGGCGTATTGGTACCCGTCCTTCTTCGCCATCCGACACGTTATTTCGATCTTTTTGTAGCCCTTCTTACTTCGAAACATCTGATATCTCCCGCTTCTCATATCAGCCAGCGAGACCTCACCGTCTTCCCAGGTGTGTGAAAGGATGGCGTATGGTGGGATATCTGTCCCGATAAACTCCTCGAACTGGCCATTATTGGTATTGATGAGTCGCATCGTGTTGAGAGAGAGGGTGCATGAGCAACGGTTGCTGGAAGAGAAACGAAAAGAACAACATGTTGAGATTCCGGTAGAAAGTATCGCTTTGGTTGGATAAGAAGGAGGCCGTCTGCTGCGGCCGCCAAATCTGCCAGTGGCCAGCGGCACGCGGAGGCTGCCTGGAGAACAGAGCCCAGGCGGGGTAAATCGCCATTGCTCAGGTCGCTCAGCATGCCTTTATCACAAGCTTCCCATTGGCCGCCTTGCACTGATTTGCATGCATTTTGAACACTATTGAATATTATTTTACCCGTACCAAATTCAAAGATCGTTACTCAATCACTCAGCGTCCCCGAAAACCACCATTAACAGCTGTCTTAAACCTCGAATTGTTCCTCTCCTCGTCGCCGCCGAATACCAATGGAACGCCCAAACTCCAAGCTCTCGGATACGGCATTCCCCACCTCTCTGTCAGCTCCATCAGCTGCCCTGGTTCACCAGGAATGACATTGATGAAGATCCTGTCACCGTCAATCGGGGGCTCCGAATGCACCGCTCCCTCCAACCCCCCGACCCTGAAGAAGACCATCTCCTTGTTCGCGATCGACTGCCTGACCTCCTTGTCCGCCAATCCATCTCTCATCTCCTCTCGGATCTCGCACGTCGTCCGTCCACAGTTGCCACACCCCACCAAGACACAGACATGAGTCGGATCCCTTCTCAACCTATCCTCCCCCCTCGCCTTGGCATCGTTAAGAAACTTCCTCGCATAGTCGCCATCGACAGCGAATAGCGTCCCAGGTCCTTGCAGCGTGGTGCACAGCTTCCACATGCCTCTTGTCTGGTAGCTGATAGAAGGGTTGTAGAAGTTCTCGTCGGCGTGCCATCGTGCCACATCAAATTCATGGTTGGGCTTGGACGCGCGGATGGCGAGCCAGTAGTGGAAAAAGCCATGTTCGACAAGATACTCCTCAACAGCTTTGAGGAAAGGAACCAGGCGCGGGAGTAATAAGTGCTGGGTATCTTGAGTGAGTGTATACTCTTTCCAGGCGTCGAATGAAGCATCCTGGGGCCCATCAATCTGTTCTGGAGTGCCAGCGCCGTCAAGGTGCAACAATGGCCCACAACACATCCATGTTGAACTGGCTTTCAACTTGATGGGTGGTGAGTCTTGCGGGGCGCCTGGGTAGGTGATGAACTCAAAGTCCTTGTCTGGAATCGGCTTGGGTGAAGGGAAGGCCATGGCGCGCGTCTTATGATTGCTAATCCAGACGATGATTAGCTGAGAGACGGACTCTTCTGCGGAGAAGTACACGCGCATCTATGGAGATAAATTAACCCTTGAAATAGGCCCCAGGCATCCACTCGGGCGGGGCTTGCATCTTGTCGCGACCAACCAAGCTAACTTGCGTTTGACATGCCAACATCTTGGCATTATGTTGGCTGGTGTCAGTGTGTGTGTTGAAAAGACCAACAGCCACGCATACACAGTATCACAGGTTGAAGCGCTCACAATTGGAGCTTGAGAAGCTGTAGGGCGGGCAATGTGTTGATTCAGCTGTAGATGTTCGATGTTCTGTTCAAAGTTGGTCGGTTCTGCCAGTCTCATGATGCACCTGAAATTACCGCCCTGACCACCCTGATGATTCAACATAGTGAGCTCCAGCCCCAGGTACCTATACATATCCATTCGGAGGGTTACAGAATACGGCAATCATGCAAGAATCTTTTGTACTATATTCGGCGATAGATCCTGGGAAAAGAATGACCTTAGTATTTGTAAGTCGTCCCATATATCTGACAGTATTATGCAAGATACCAATTCTTCTGTAAGTTAATCTTTGTCTCAATTGACGTATAAGCGCCCTTATAACTGCCGAGTTCCCCTCAATTCTTCTCGCCATAAGCTTCCTCCCGCTCTTCAAGCAATCCCCAAACAAGCGCTAAGTTCAGTATCAACATGACAACTGAATCCTGGGAGACACGCGCCGCAGCCAAGCGTGAAAGTATCCTGGCTCAGATCCCTAAGGAATGGAAACTCTGCACAGCTGATCTCGACAAAGCCAAAGCCTAGCGAGACATCACTTGCCCCTTTATCGAGCAATTTTTGGACAATGAAGAAATCAGGATCACTTCTCACGATGCTGTTGAGGTTGTCGACTTGGTCCAATTGGGAAAGCTGACCGCCGTCCAAGTCACCACTGCCTTCTCGAAGCGAGCAGCCATAACCCACCAAATCGTATGTCTACCACTCTTCACACTCAAACTACCCCCTAAAAAAGACCAGGGCAACCGTCTCCTCGAATTCTTCTTCGACAAAGCCCTAGACCGTGCAAAAGAACCAGATGCCTTCACCCAGAACGGCCGGACCACCGTGCCCCCTCCACGGCCTCCCCGTCAGCCTCAAAGACCAATTCCACTTCAAAGGCGTTGACACCTCCATGGGCTATGTCGGCAAAACCTACGGTTTCCCCGACTCCCAAACCCGCAACCTCGAAAGCCAGCCGACCACCGACCTGCTCTCCCTCGGCGCAGTCCTCTGCTGCAAAACAACACTCCCTCAGACTCTGTTCTGCGGCGAAACCATCAACCACATCACCGGCACAACCGTCAACCCTAACAACCAGCTCCTCTCCTGCGGCGGCTCCACCGGCGGTGAAGGCACTCTGATCGCCCTCGGAGGCAGCGTGCTAGGTCTGGGAACCGACATCGGCGCCTTCCTTCGAATTCCAGCCGCTTTCAATGGGATCTACTCCATCAAACCCACCGTTGAGAGGGTCAGTTCCAAAGACGTAGCCACGACGAACCCAGGCCAAACCGTCTACCCCGCCACTGCGGCTTTCTCAGCAGCTCCATCCCCGGCCTCTCCCTCCCTTGAAATCAACTCTCTCAACTCAGCCCTGGCTCCGAGACCCAGACGTCGTTCCCATTCCCTTCCGCGAGGATATCTTTCAGTCATATAAATCCTTGAACCGCCCCTTGAAATTCGGAATCGTCTGGTCTGACGGGATCGTTAACCCTCACCCTCCCATCCGTCGCGGCCTTGAACACATCGTCACCTCTCTGCTCTGTCGGTCATGAGCTGATGGACTGGGACCCGCCCTCTTCGTACCAAAGCGCTGGATCTCCGCCTCCGACTTCTACTTGAGGATGCCTCCGCTGATGCACGGAAACAACTCGCTCTATCTGGGGAACCTTTACTGCCTGGTATCCTGGCTGTGGAGGAGGGCACTGAACCGGTGGGGCTGTTGAAGCACCAAGATCTGACCCTTCACGGGAAAGCATACGAAAATGCATACTCAGATTATTGGAATGGAATGGGAGGAGTAGACGCGGTGATCATGCCTGTTGCTCCTAGCGCGGCGGTGAGGCAGGGGAAGTACTACCATATCGCGCGCACGGAAATTGTCAGCCTGTTGAACTACAGTGCTGTGGTGGTGCCGGCGCATGGGGTGAAGGTTAATAAGGGGGTAGATATTCTTGACAAGGAGTATGAGCCGAAAGGGAGACGGATAGGTTGAGCTGGGGGGCTTGTAAGTTTTCCCGGCTGATACTGTTCAACAAGTGCATGGTGGCTGACAATAGGGACAGATGACCCCGAGATTTACCATGGCGCGCTAATGGGAGTGCAGATTGTGGGAAGGAAGTTTGAGGAGAAGGTCTTGGGGATTGCGGGGGTTGCTGATGAGGTTTTGAAGGCTTATGCCAAGTGATGGGTGGTGGTAAGTCTTGAGTTATGGGCTACGGTTGACAATTGTGGTTGTTGCTGAAGGGGGCTATTGGATCTAACATCGTCTAAACACACACTACCTAAAAGCCCCATTTCCTCTAACCAGACAACTCAAACTCTCCAGTATAAACCCTCCCCTTAACCCTGCACCCCTACCCCCATCACTACCC
Source organism: Triangularia setosa (assembly GCA_033296915.1). Classification (NCBI taxonomy): domain Eukaryota; kingdom Fungi; phylum Ascomycota; class Sordariomycetes; order Sordariales; family Podosporaceae; genus Triangularia; species Triangularia setosa. The sequence goes on along the minus strand of MU866166.1, from coordinate 48,830 downwards.
AACCCCCCTCCACACCCTCCAGAAAACAAAAGTCCGCACCTCCCGCACTGAAATTCCCTACCTTCCTCACCCAAGCCGCAATACCCCTATAAATCCTCCCATCCAAAACAACCCCCCGCCGATACCCCACAACCTTCATCACACATCCCACAATATCAACATGATAACAAGTCCATATCTTGCCCCCAGCCATGTCTCCTACTCTCACCCGACCAACCTACTTCACCCTTGTTTCCAATCTTCCACGTCCTTTTCCAAGTGAACCTCTGCGGCCCAACTTCCTTGTCCATGTTGCCTTGTCCGCATGGGTAGACTACTGAGCTGTTCGGTACGAGGTGACTATCACTAAGGTGGAACCTGTTTAGGAGGGTGGTTCGGAAGTCGGGGTTGTGGAGGATGATGTACCTTGCCAGGGAGGTGGCGGTTCTTTTCGGTTTTCTGTAGCTTAAAAGTGGAGGTGGCCGAGATTGGCTCGGGATCAGGAGTCTGGACTGTGGACATGGTTATGACCGGTATGCTGTCTTATTCTGTCAATGAAACCTCTCTTGGCTGCCTAGATGGTAAGGCGACGAGATGGAGGTCTCTTTCGGCTTTCCAGGGAAATCACTCAGGGTGCAGCAGATACTTGGTATTGACAGGCGAGAAAGGATCAAGGTGTACGCACAATGCACCCTAAGAACAACAATTAAACCTTGTTCAGTTGTCTTGACTGTGACAGAAACCATTGACTCTTGAGTAGGTTGGCTCTGGGATGACTCCAACATAGGCCTATCAAATTGACACTAACCTGGAATCACCACAGTCACGCTCAACAACCACACACCTGAATCTTTCACTAACTTCAACAACTGGCATCATCTGCAATTTCACTACCTTCATTACAACCTATGGAATCTAAACCAAAAAAACAACACACAACACCAAACAAAACAGAAATCTACCTAAAATACCAACCCAATTTTGCTTCACAAACTCCGATCATCATGGAACAAAAAATGCCGGGTATTCATCATGCACACACACACAACAATTTTCCAACCCTGTTAATCATACCGACGCTCGCGACTCTGCCCTCTCATTCCCCCGCCGCTCCTGCATCCACTCCGGTGCCAAATCAGCAATCACCGCCTCCTGCTCCGCCAGCTCCTCCTCCGTCGAGGCAGAGTGTATCGATCCGTTCCCCCACGCCCGCTCAAAAAGCTCCTCTGGGGAGGCATCCTTGTCAATCTCAACTTCATCCTCCTCAGATTGGGGCTCCCAAAGTGGGTACCGTGGCTGTTCTTCCTCCTTCTGTTGACCAGAGTATTCAAATACGGATCCCATCTGGGAGACCGGCTGGTGCTCGGGGAGGATGTCGACTGGCACAATCTTGCCTGATGCTTCCACAAAGTATGCCACAGCCGCCTGCTCCACCTCGACTGTATGCGCCTCAAGTTCCTGCGGTTCCATAGGGGACGGTGAGTCGGGCTTTTCTTCGTCGTGGTTAGACTTAGCCACGGTGTAAGTCGACTCCGAGTCAAAGGCGGAGGGCATAGGGGAATGTCTAAACAGAGGTGGGAGATGGCGAGGGGTGTCCTGCATGGAGAACTTGTCTTGGGAGGAGGTGCTGGTTTGGATAGTGATGCCGTTGGTCATGATGGGTGGGTCACTGGGGAGATTAGATGTGCGAGCGCCTTCGAGGACGAACCTGGTGGCGAGCATCTTGTCCATGCTGTGGCGCTTCATAAAGAGGGAGACGAGGAAGGCGGCGACAGAGGCGCCAGTTATGGTCCAGTAGACGCCGTGGAAGCCGGCGACGTCTACGGCGGTGGCGATTGTTAGTGTGATTTTTGTGAGGGCAAGAATGGGGGAGGATGGGGGAAGACTTACAGGCTTCAAGGGCACCGACTCGGACAGGATCGTCAGGGTCCATTGCGGCCATCTGGAGAACGAAGGCTTCGGAGTTGTGGGCGATTTCCTCGGGCATGCCGAGTTCGTCGAGCTTCTTGATCATGAGGTTCTGGAAGACGGTGCCGCCAACTGCGACGCCGATGGACATGCCCATTGTGCGCATGAAGGCGTACATGGCTGCTGCTCGACCGGCGTCTTCGACCCGGCTGATAGCCTGGATGCCGACGTTGACGCTGGTGAGGAGGATACCATGGCCGATGCCGAAGACGGCGAGGATGACGGCCCAGACGGGTGTGGGGGTGTCGGTGTCGAAGAATTTGAGGAGACCGCAACCGACGGCGGTGATGGCCCAGCCGGACCAGATTGCCCAGCGGTAGTGGCCTGTTCGGGTGGAGATGAGAGAGACGACGATGCTGCCGGGTAACAAGAGGCAGGTGACGGGGAAGATGTCCAGTCCAGATTGCGTCGGCTTTTTGAATCGAACAGCTGTGAAGTAGAAAGGAACGTAATAGAGTGCACAAAAGAGCTATTGGTCACTGCTGTCAGCACCAAACCCCACCTCATCTAACCATGGAAGGGGAGGAACTCACAATAAACCCCTGGAAAAGGGCACAAGCATACGCAGCCAGCGCACTCCCACTGCAAAACAACTGCGGCCTCAAGAACGGCTCCCTCGCCCCGTAACTCTCCCAGACAACACTCATTGCCACACTAAGCACACCCACCACCATCGGCGCGATGACCTGAGCCGAAGACCACTCAAATTGCACCCCTCCCCAGGACATTCCAACCAAGAAACTCGTCAATCCCCCAATAAAGAGAAACCCACCCAGCCAGTCCACCCGCCCAAGCTTACTCCTCAAGCTCGTCCTCTGCGTTGTCAGCTTGACATAGCACGGAATTAGCACCAACCCCAACGCGCAAAAAGGCAGGTTGATGTAAAAGCACCAGCTCCAGAATGCCTTCTCGACAAATAGCCCCCCGATCAATGGACCAAGCACACTCCCCAGCGCCCAGGCAGCCAGCACCAGGGAGAAATACTTCGGTCTTTGTCTCAGGGGGACAATATCAGCAAAGATGACCTGTCCCATAGTTATGATTCCTCCACCCCCGATTCCCTGAACAGATCTCCCAGCAAAGAAGACAGTAAAGTTCTTTGCGATTGGTGCACATAGAACCGTACCGAGGGTGAAGAAGAGCACCGAGAAGATGAGCATCTCCTTCCGGCCAAAGATATCCGACAGAGCAGCGATAAAGGGCTGGCAGACGGCACAAGATAACAAGTAGGACGTCCCGGCCCAAAAAGCGTCAGTTGCTGTGCCCCCGAGGTCAATGGCGAGGGTGGGGAGGACCGAGACAAGGATTGTTGCGTCGAGGGCGACCATGAGGGAGATGATGGCGAGGGTGATCATGACGGCGTATTCCTGCTTGCCGGGTTTCCACTCGAGTTCTTGCTTGATGGAGAGGCCGTGATGGGGATCCTCGCCTCTCTCGAGGGAGGAGGAGGTGGTGCCGTCCCGGGATCGGGGCATGACTGTCAGGGATGGGCGGTGGCGGTGGGTTGGCATTAGGTCCTCGAGATTGACGGGGTCGCGAGTATATAAAGGGTGGTCGACTTGGAAAAGCCAATGGTGTCAGGGTGAAAACAAATGAATGAGGGAGAGAGAGAGACAAGAGGCAGAAACGAGCGGCCTTGGAAACAAGAGACTTAACACTAGAGCAGACACGGGCTTGTCATGCAGCTCGGTTGGTTAGGTTGTTCAAGTCGGGGGAAAGGTTTGTCCTCAGAATCGAAGAAAACCGCTGGGGAGAGATGGGGATATACCACTACTTCAGGGACCTTCTGTGGCTTCCGGTCTTTTATCTCCTACATACCACTTTCTGATTCTTCTAAAATGCGGTCAAAGTGGCAACTGTCTGTCTTGTTTGATGGCGATTAGTTGCAGGACCAAGACTGCTGCAGCATGTCAAGGGAGGTGAGGTCAGGTAGGAATCAGTTCATAATCATCTTAGTAGCAAAACGCAACATCCGATTCAAGTTTCTCTTATAGCGGAGAGTCACAGGCTTCGGGGTTTTGGATACCAGTGAGGGTGGGATAGGGGATGGGGCTCAGGGGTGGGCAGGCTTATAGTGCCAAACGTCAGATTGGGGCTACTGTTGGACACATTCGATGCAGGTTAATGTGCTTCCTGCTTTGCTCTGATGATGCAGCTAACGCAGACTCTCACTTCTGGTCGTCGAAATAGCGTACGTAGCAAGATGCTGTTTGCAGTGTAGGTAACTGAGTGACACTCAGACTCGGGATCAAAGGCACACAAGAGACACGGCGGTAGCCAATGACTGATGGCAAACATTTTAGGAAAAGTACCAACAATAGCAGCCTCAGAGCCATGAGCCGAATTCCCCGGGCCGAGCCCTCGTGGATAGAGAGGAAGGGAAAAGGGAGGGTTGCAACGGGTGGCGCCTCCCTCCCGCAGAGAAGATTGTTCACAGCCGTCTGAGTTATTGGACACAGCCCGTATGGAGAAGAGAGACTGGAACGGCGATTGGCGACGAGATTAGCTTGTGGTGGGATGCAGCCGTTGTTTCAAGAGAAGTTTTCCCGCCAGCTGAGCTGCAGGTGCAAGTTCCCCGCACTCGACCACCATCTGGACTAACAAAAGGCCGTCCTGGAGTTTATTCTCGGTGACAGCTTAGGTTCACCTGGTGGGTACCACAGTATTTGCCATGTCTCGGAGAGAAAACAAAATTGACAGCCCAGAACGACGCTGTACAAGGAGACCACACCACGAGCCACTATACAAAATGTTCCAGAAACAAACCAGAGATTATCTGTGAGAGTGGCCGTCACATGTAAAGAGTTCGTCTCATCTCGCTCCCAACAGCTTGGAATCACGGTACGAGCCATGCAAATGCCGGTACTAGCACACCGTCCCCGAAGCGGGCATTTCAGAGCAAACCGATACCTTACCAGATGGTGCCAGTTTCACATTGTTTATACCTTCATACAACCTGTCTTCTCTTGCGCCATTCTGAAGCTGATGTCACGTCTTGTATGCCAAGTCTGCAGCTGAGTAAGTCCATAAAGATCGCTCAGGGAAGAAGGGCTCTTCGACCTTAGTTCTGTGAGTTGGATTTGATTGAGTTGGGAGGGGGGGCTTCTCTTCATATTCGAGGTGTGTGGTGTTCTTGAAAAGGAAAGTGAATCCGTCCCATCCATTCATTCATCACCTGTTACCTGCGGGCTGAACAACCAGCCGTTTCCCCGACTATTACCAACCCTGCGCCTCTCTTACGCGCTTACCGTCTATGATAGGACGCAAGCTACATTTTTGTCTCTGCCGCCAAAGCAGAATGTAACCCTAGTCCGTTGTGTTGTGCGGGCTTCTCGGTGTCTTGATGGTGTTTAACGATGTGTCCGGGACTGTGTGTTGCGTGATCAATGGCATTGTTTGCCAATTTAGCAACAAGAAACGGCCAGACAATCAGGCCCAATGCTGCAGCTGAGGTGGTGTCACATTACAGCCAGGAACAAATAACTATAATTATCAACACGTATCTGTGCCAGCTCACACAGCAGCAGCCGTCAAGGTCTTCACCATGACACCGGCGCGTATATTATCTCCAGTCAGTTACCACAAGTCTTTTGCCGGGACTAACCAGACATTTTATGGTTACCACAGTTCACCAACATGACTATTCAATCCCCCATCCCAGGCTTCAACCCCCTCTCGCCAACAATCTACCTCCACCGACCCCCTTCCTCTCATCCAGGGCCCGATCCAACAACCACCAGCTCAACTAACCCACCGCCCTCCCTCATCATCCTCTGCACCTGGACCTCGGCCAAATTCCCCCACATAGCCAAATACACCACCACCTACACCACCCTCTACCCAGCCACCCCGATTCTCCTCATCACAACCCACATCACCGACCTCGTCATCCACTCCATCCCCCACAAGCTCAAATCCCTCCTCCCTGCCGTCCACTTCCTCCTCTCTGTCCCTTCTTCGGTTCCAAGTCCTGGCCCGTACTTCTCTCCCTTCCACCACCACCCAGCCCCCCGATTCTCCGCCGGTAGCATCCTTCTGCACACCTTCTCCGAAGGCGGCTCCTTCGCAGCCGTCTCGCTGGCACAAGAATACCTAAACCAGTCAAAACAAAAACTGCCAGTCGGGGCCTTCATATTTGACTCCACCCCGGGAACCCCCACCCCCTCCTTCTCCTCCTCCACCGCAGCCCTGTCCCGGACCCTCCCTCGACTGTGTCAAAACAGGATCATCCGGCATGGCATTGGGGGTGTGGTGTACTACTTGACCTTCCGCGCCCGTCGCAACGATAACAATGGACACTGGCTGCTTTTTTCACAGCAAGGTCTCAACGACGAGTCGTTATGGGATTTAAGAAATGGCACCATCCCGACGACCTACCTCTTCAGCGAAAAGGATGATCTCGTGCTGTGGGAGGATGTGGAGAGGCATGCCGTCGCCGCCAAAAAGAGGAGCTTGATGGTCAGGTTCAAAGAGACGGGCCACTGCTCGCACGTCACGGGAGGGGAAAGAGAAAGGGGGGTATACTGGGGGGCTGTGAGAATGACGTGGGAGGGGTGCAGGGTTGATGGCGGCCTGGGGATACAGCTGAAGGGGTTGTTGTTGATGATGAGTAGTGGTAAAAATGGGAGGAAGGGGTGGGTTAGTCTGGACAGTTTGTGTCTTGAGGATGATGAGGAGGGACAGGAAAGAAGATAGGGGTAGGGAAAAAGGTAAAAACAAAAAGTCTCAAGCCAAACTATACCATCGCGGTCCTAACCAAGAGTTGCACTACTCCCTCTAATCCCGGATCCTAGGGGATCCCTCCTCCTCCAATAGCTCGAACCTGTTGTTAACGATAAGCCTTAACAGATGAGGACCATTACTTGAGTTAATATATCCTTAAAATTATCCCCAATTTGAAATATACTCGCATAATCCACCAAGCGTACCCAATACCCTTCAAACCCATATTTGCAAGAATATACATTTTATACACTTCCACAACCCCTCCTTCCTCTTTATACACCCCCGGAATCCCTACATGATTCATTTCCTCACTTCCTCGCTTTATGGATATCACTGTCTTGCCAAACTCTTCGGCATCATCTCATCCTCTTGACACTCCTGAAGGTTGGGGCATCCCTCTAATGTCATGTGTACCGAGCCCTAATCAAGCCGTCTCGTTAGCTCTCCTCTCTTCGGTTACCGTAATCAAGGTGCAATTTCAGCTATTGCTAATTGTCGTGTAAAATTTCTCAGTTGCATGGTAAAAGTTGGTGGGTTGATATTTTGTTGTTTTGCGTGATTTCCCCCTTTTTTTGGTTGATGATGATGATGATGATGATGATGATAATGATGATGATAATGATGGCGATGATGATGAGGTCACAGACCATGTCGTCACCGATGACCATCGCCGTTGTTTGCCGGTACTGGGTATCTGAACCCCCCTAAGAGCGAACTCGTCGAACACACCCCTGTCTGTCGAAAGATGGCTGCTGGAGTGGTAAGCATTGTTTTTATGTGTGGGTGTGGGTGCGTGTGTGGCATCGTGATGGAGGGTCCCCCTGAAGACCATACGTTTTGACAGACTTGAGACTGGATTCGAACTGACTACCACTCCAACTCCCCAAGAGTTCCGAACTCTGAATGAGCGTGGGACGCAGACGAATGAGCCACCGGTCAGGTTGCCAGTCTGATCGGCAACTCCAACTCTCAGAAGATTGCGTGAAAAGGCTGGTCTGATGAGGGCGCGGTGTATGTTGTTAAGGAAGCGAGGCGATGGGCTTCTCGTGATGGCGGTTGTGAGCGTGGGCGAGGTGGATGAATGCTGAACTCTAATAACCAAAGTCAGTAGCAAGATGCGTGGTTCTATGGGTGTTCATGTCGTGGACCAAAAAAATTAGAGACTGCTAATAACGATACAGGCCTATTAACTATCTTTCCATGTTTTTCGACTATCATTTAGGGCTAATGTTTAATATAGCAGTCTCCTTTTTTTTGGTTCACGGCGTAGTGTTGTAAGAATGCGTGTGTGTGTGTATGGTACTGTCGACGAAGTGTCCTTCATAACGGCGCTAAGGAAAAAAGGGGACCTGATGAGACATGTCTCAGTTCACTCGGAAAAGATAAATCCACTGCCCTGACATCCCGAAGACGCCGTGCTTAAGTATGCGCTAAATAACTCCAACCAAGTATCGATACAGTCCTGCCGCCCGTTTCCTTGGATATCATACACACACCCCCCTCTTTATTCATAACATAAATCATTCCTGCCATATTCATCATACGATTTCCTATCCTATCCTGACATTTTTTCGGTTCACTTCCTCCCAGAATGAACATCATGACTTGTTCTGGAGCGGGCTTCCTCGAAGGGGGCTTCCTCGGCTGCTATCCCTCTTAGGCCACTGGTTATTCCCCAGTGCACCTATATCGTCAAAAGGGTTCAAATGACCGTCGAGTTGAGCGGCCGACAACTTTACTTCCTTGGGAGCATCTAGAGGATCTCTCGACCGTCGACCAAAGCCACTGGGCGAGCTCTCGGGTGAAAATTTGGAGTCGCTGTCATTCGCCCGTGATCGCTTCGTCGTGGCGACGTCATCGAGACCGTAATCCGACATCTGAAACCGATCGCTCTTGTCCTCGCGCGCATCTCTCTTCTTTTTCCGGCGGTGCAGGAAGGCAAGCACACTAAGGGTACAAATGATGAGGGCACCACTGTACCGTGGATAGCACAGATCAGCAATGACTCACTAGGCGCAGAATGAAGTTGTTGGGAGAGGCAAACACTCACAAAACGCTGCCGACCACAATCCATGTAATTTGGGCCGTCGAAATGCCTGGTTTTTCGCACAGGTTTATTCCTGGCTGTGGGCTGCATTCGTCCTCGCGCCGGAGGAGCATGGCGGCGGCTACTGCGCGCTTTAGGTTCCCGGCAGACCAATGCTGCGTGCTCGCAGTGGGAGCTATCCCTTGGGGCGCCATTGATGCCAACAGGACGTTTGGTGTTGGTGTAGCGGTGTTTTCGTTCCCTCGGGTTCCACTGAAAGTCAGACCATATGAAAACAAGCTCCAATCTTCCAGCGATTGCTGTTCTGTCACTGTCTACGAGTAAGATAGGTTGGGGTCTGTTGGCCAGTTGAGTTTAGACTTCTGTCGCCAATTTGAAGGGAGACCGACGGCGGGCCGCCTTGTGTAAGCGTGTGCCGTAGCGGGAGGTGGTGCAGTTAGGAATGTGGAAAAAGCGGTGCGGGCGACCGCTTGGTATGTTGTCGGCGACAGGAAGATAACAACGAACGTACCGAAGACGAAAACGAAGGTGAGAATAAAGACGAAACTCCTATCGAACCGCCCGGGTTGACATGGCCATAAAAAGAGCTGTTGGCAGAGCGTCACAGTCTGCTGTAATTGAGAAATCCTGAATCCCGAACCGTTGCGAGCGGCAGGTGACGTCGAGAGCGTGTCCGTGTCAAGGGATAATTGCCAACAGAAAGGCGCAGCTTGATTGGTGCTTCTCATCCAGAGATGCAGGAAGCCGGGATCCACCCCGGCATGCAAGCGATGCTGCAGGATTGATTCGTTGATGTGATTGGCTGAGAGGGGTGCCTGAGAATGGGGAAGTTTCACGCCGCAAAAACAAGCACCTCGCCTGAACACAAGATCTTTTGGACAAATCCAGGCCCTTGGCTTTTTCTAACTTCTTACACGAACGCTCCGTATAATGTCGGTCTTACTGCCCATAACAGCAGCAAGAGTCTCGTGTTCCAGCAAGCGACCGACAGGATAGAACACAATGAGAATTCCACCGCGAAAGCGCTCCAGCGGGCTAATGTCGTGCCATGAGTCGGGCGGTCCCATAGCAACTGCAGTCAAGATCGCCAAACAGGGAACTAACAAGGACGTCTTGGACGTCATGGAGATACATCATATTCAACTTCCAAAAATCTTGACAACACAAGCCTTTTGCTTCTAGGGATCATGATGCTTGAATCACTACACTACCCACAATATTCATAATCGTTAGACCAACAAACGAAGCCGGAATGCTGTGACACGTTGCACAGCCGGGCTTGAAGAGATCGACCCAGGCGATGCCGGTGTTCCGTTTCAAAGTCAAGTGTTTTTCATGATGATGGGTAGTTGGGCACATCCCTCTTCTATACAACAGATGTTATCACCAAGCAAGTGGACAGGGTCGAATCCAGGGCAGCGGTTGAGGTCATGGCTTCCCATAGCACTGCACTGCAACGGTCTTTAGTTCCCCGCTAAAAAGATACGTACCGATGCGCATCCCCCACACTACATAGAGACAGATGCTGGTCAAAAACACAATTTCCAACTCTTTCAACAGGACATCCTTTCTCAAACATTTGATGCCGTTGAAATTCTTCTCCCAACCCCACCAAAAGCTGGGGATTTGGTGGGGGTTTTAACTTTACTGAAACTCTGTCATGGCCCGTGCACTCCTGAGCCAAAGGCGACTCAGCTGGCAAGGGTGGTCATCTGATTGCTGAGACTTGATTGGCCACTAGCTTTGAGCTTCGTCGGTTGAGAAATCCACTCACTGAATGTCACAACCAACCCATTCAAGAAAATTGCCGACATCTGACCACCGACAAGTCCAAAGTCACTCTCCAAATCACCAGATCGCAGCCGGCAGTATTCTGGTCTACGGCTAGTTATTAGCATATTTACAGCACAAGCTCTCTCCGACACAATGTCTACGAATCCGGGCACTATGCGAGGCCCGAGCCGGACCGGTCAGCGCGGCGGCATCCCTTTCGCCCCGGGCACCCCTACAACCTCGTCTGCCTCTTCGGCAATCCCCCGACCAGTTGAGAGCACCCATGCCGCCCCCAGCGAGAGCGGTGCCTCCTTGAGCGCCGGTAGGCAAAAACAAGCGAAGCGGGATGAGGTGTGTATTGTGTCTTCTCTCATTATAAGCCATATTATCGGCTCGTCTTGGCGTCTTCCTTGCGCATCTCCTGATCAGTGACGTGGCGGAAGAGGGGAAATTCCACATGTTGAGGGACAGGATGAAGACTTACTCTGTCACTGCCAGGCCATCCGTCGCAAGCTGGAGAGCGATCTCTCCAAGAAGAAGCACCTTACCAGCCGAGCCCGCCATTCCCGCAAAGCCCCTCCCGGCACCGTTCTCGCCCTCAAGCCGAGCCCCGCCCTCCAGATCAAGCCCGCGACGACCGTTTCCGAGGCTGCCCAGTTGATGGCCGCGAAAAGGGAAGACTGCGTGCTTGTTACCGACGACGATGAGAGGATCGCTGGCATCTTTACCGCCAAGGATCTCGCCTTCCGTGTTGTTGGAGCAGGGTTGAAGGCCGCCAATGTCACCATTGCCGAAATCATGACCAAGAATCCCCTGTGCGCCAGAACGGATACCAGTGCCACCGATGCCCTGGACCTGATGGTCCGCAAGGGCTTCCGCCACTTGCCCGTCATGGACGAGAACCAGGACATTTCCGGTGTGCTTGATATCACAAAGTGCTTTTATGAAGCCATGGAGAAGTTGGAGAGGGCGTATTCTTCGTCTCGCCGTCTCTACGACGCTCTCGAGGGTGTGCAGTCCGAGCTGGGCACAAGTCAGCCCCAACAGATTATTCAGTATGTTGAGGCCTTGCGGTCCAAGATGTCGGGTCCTACCCTCGAGTCGGTACTCAACGGCATCCCCCCCACCACCGTCAGCGTCAGGACATCGGTCAAGGAGGCTGCTCAGTTGATGAAGGAAAACCACACCACGGCCGTCTTGGTGCAAGATCAGGGGGCTATTACGGGTATCTTCACCAGCAAGGATGTTGTCCTGCGTGTTATTGCCCCAGGACTTGATCCTGCGACTTGCAGCGTCGTTCGTGTGATGACCCCCCATCCCGACTTTGCCCCCATGGACATGACCATCCAGGCTGCGCTGCGCAAGATGCACGGTAGGTCGACTTTCTCAAGATATCCTCGATCAAGGCTAACACAGTGCTTCAGATGGCCACTACCTCAACCTCCCAGTGATGAACGATGGAGGCGAGATCGTCGGCATGGTCGATGTACTCAAGCTGACATACGCCACTCTTGAGCAGATCAACACCATGGGAACAGGCGCCGACAATGAAGGGCCAGCGTGGAACAAGTTCTGGCTTTCCCTTGACCACGAGACCGAGTCCATGGTCTCTGGTGACGGTTCCCATCACCACACCCATCACACCCGTTCAGTCATGTCGCCTGACATGTCTCGCGACAGAATTAACGACAGCGTTGCGCCCGGCGATTCTGCCAGCCATGCGGGTGTCGATTCGCCCCCTCATAGTGCTTTGGCGCCCATCACACCCGAACTTCCACCCAGCGAAATTCCATTCGCCTTCAAGTTCAAGGCGCCCAGCGGGCGTGTTCACCGCCTGCAGGTGACTGCTGCTCACGGCATGGAGGAGTTTGTTGCCAACGTTACGGCCAAGCTCGGTGCCGAGGTGGAAACCATCGGAGGTGCGCCGGTGGTGGAGGACGGCCAGCTATCTGGCGGGTATGCCCTGAGCTACCTGGATGACGAAGGAGATTCGGTTTCCATCACTACTGATCAGGATCTCCTGGAGGCCATCCTCCTTGCCCGGCATGGACACCGCGAGAAAGTTGACCTTTTTGTTCACCACCCAAATCAGCCTCCTGTTGCTGTTGCCCAAGCACCAGAACCGGCTGTTCAGCCCACTCCTCCTGCCTCCTCGGTGGTCAGAGAGCGGAAAAAGCCACTCCACGAAGATGACTCCGAGGAGGAAGAGGATGAGTCTGAGGACGAGGCACCAGTCCGCCGGAGGACCCGCACACGGACTGCCCCTCATCAGCCAGAGCAGGTTATTGCAGGTGTCCCTAATGAGCTCCTGCTGCCAGGTGCTATTGTCACACTGGCTGTCGTGATTATTGGTGTGTTTGCTATTGGCAGAGCGTCTAGCAGATGAGCAGCCATGGCATGCGGCAGAGGGGAATCTTGGGGAATTATATATCCGCTTTTGGGAGGGGGCAAAAGCAAAAACCGCAGGAAAAGACGAACGAGCCTTGCGTTGGGTTGAGCTTTTTATGATTAACACCTATAAAATCACACGGTTCGCTCGGGGTGAGGTCCGCGGTGTAGAATTCTTTTGTATCAGACTTCATGACTTGCCTATTGATTCCATAGATGATCTAATAGCACTTTTTTATTTTCCTTTGTTGAAGCACACTGAACCCATTCTTTCTCATCCTATTGTCTTTGATGTGCCCCTGAATTGAGTGGGGGGAGTGGCCTCCCGATGTGGCCCGGGCGTCGGTTCGGGAGGATGGCGGGCAATGAAGCACGGGCCACCTTGAATTGAGCTGCGTCTTGGAGAAAAGTTGATTTGCGCTTCGGCCGGCAATACAACTTTGGGAACTGGTGATGCCTGCAAAGCCCCCAGCATTCCCGCCATGATTATACGGAATTTCGGCGTGCGGCACGGTAAGTCCGGTTTCCTGTCTCTTCACTTCTTCAGACCCTCAACTAATTGAGTCGCTTCTCAAACACACAGGCCGCCAGGTGCTTTCTGCCCTTCCCTCCGCACCATCATGTCTCCGACTTCTCTCTACCCAAACGACGAGCGCCGTAGCCGGGAACCAGGATGCGATGGAGCAGCTCGCCGCTTTGAGCGCTACCCACGCCGCCCGGGAGGCTAGGCTGGCAGCCAAGAGACAACAGCGTGAAATCGCGGCGATGCCCTCTAATTTCAAGAAATTCGTCGCCTATCAGAAGGAAACGGAGAAGCTGGGGAGTGAGATCGAGAGGAGATATCTGCCCGACGAGATTATCCGCAACCCGCCTCATAACGCAAGCTTGGAAGACCTCCTCGCGGCGCAGTGCCACATGGGCCACCACGTCTCGAGGTGGAACCCGGCTAATTCGAGGTACATCTACGGCCAACGCTCCGACATCCACATCATCTCTTTGGAACAAACCGCCGCGCACCTCCGCCGAGCAGCGAGGGTGGTGGAGGAGGTGGCCTACCACGGGGGGCTGATCTTGTTTGTGGGGAACAGAAAGGGACAGATGCCGATTGTGACGAGGATGGCGGAGCTGGCGGGGGCTTGCCATCTGTTCCAAAAGTGGACGCCGGGGTGTATTACCAATAAGGATGTGCTGCTGCAAGGGGGGCAATTGAAGATGGTGGATGAGACAGATAGGGAGTTGAAGGGGTTTGAGGAGCATTTGAGGGATTGCAGGCCGGTGACACCGGATTTGGTAGTGTGCCTGAACCCGCTGGAGAATTATGCGCTGCTGAGGGAGTGCGCGCTGGCGACGGTGCCAACGGTGGGGGTGGTTGATACGGATGCTGATCCGAGCTGGGTTACGTATCAGATTCCGGCGAATGATGATAGGTGAGTTTATTTTGCAAAGGTGATATATAGGGGGGAAAGGATGCTGACATTGTGATTAATAGCTTGCGGTCTGTGGCTCTCATTGCGGGTGTTCTTGGGCGGGCTGGTGAGAGGGGCCAGCAGAGAAGGCTGGAGGATGCCAAGCAGGGAATTGTGATGTGGCAGACGCCCAAGGATGTCAAGTCTCACATTACCAGGGTGAATAGGAAGATTAAGGAGGAAGTGGAGGCGAAGAGGGAGAGGAGGTTGGCAGAGGGAGGGGCCGATGAGAATGGTTTGAAGCCGGCTGATTTGATGACGGAGGATGAGGTTCTCGCTGAGATGTTTGGTCCCGGGGCTGTTCCATCCAAATACTAGTTGGCGAGCTACCTTTTTCTGTATAAAATTCAAGTCAAATGTGTATTTTAGAGGCCTTGTATGTACAAGTAAAATATGAAAAGAATTGGTACACTGGTTATGGCTAGAGGCAGGATTGGATTCAGTGGCATACAACAACCACCAAACTTGCTCCTAGTGATATGTCCTCTCTTCACCCTATGCTTATTCAGCATATCACTATCGATACAAATGTTGTCGTTGGCATTGTCCTGACAGCAGCTGCTTAGCTCTTCATGATGAGCTGTGTGGGGCAGTTGCAGTGCACCCCGGTCCCATGACTAAGCTCCAAGTGCATGCGGCCCGAAATCTTCGCAGTATCCCTTTTCCAGCGAATTTCCCCTCACCAGGCACAAATCATCACCACGAACATTTCAGCACAGCAGACGCGTCCTCGTCACGTCACAGCCAGCACCCTGCCGCCGCAGTTCGGCCGCTCTCAGCACGCCACACCGGCATCCCCCCGTTGATTGGGCACGAACCGGCCCGTCATCCAGGAACACACCCACCCGTCCCTGAGTCGTGCCGCTTAAGTGCCCCTCCAAACACTCTCTACTTTCAGGTACGGGTGTTTTGACTTCGGAGGACTCTGTTGTAGGAAGAGGAGGGACAAAATACAAGATACATTTCATCACCATATTCATCCGTCTTCCAAATTGACAGACAAACATGATGCTAATAACTCACATCCGGCCCGCTACAGACGGACGTTGCTGCATTGTCCTGACTGCTTTCCTCCCTTTTGAACACGGTCCGGACCGAACACAGCCTGCCAAGAAGCAATGCCGGCCATTCTTGACGACCCGGCCGCTCCGACCATCTACCGTGTCTCGGGCGACCCTCCGTATCCGGACCCCGCTAAGCCTTCGGTCCCGGCCTCCATTGTCCCTCGTCATGTGACACTCAGGGACCGGCAGACCGAGGCCACCGTCATTCCGTTTGCATCCCGAGATGAGGTCCCCGAGTCCTTGCTGCGCTATCTCAGTGACCAGTTCAGCAAGGAAATCGAGGGCGGTGACACCTACCCCATGATGGAGCCCATGCCGTTTGACAAGTTTGCTGCCTACTGGTTCCAGAACTTTGCCGGTATCATGCTGCTGGGCAATATCGAAAGTGCTGTCGATGTGGTCGAGGGCAAGGACTGGTCGAAGGAGTGCCTCGGCACTTTCTACATCAAGCCCAACTACCCTGGCCGCAGCAGCCACATCTGCAATGCGGGCTTCATCGTCACTGACGCTTCCCGCAACCGCGGTGTCGGTCGCCTGATGGGTGAGACCTACCTTGAGTGGGCTCCCCAGCTGGGCTACAAGTACTCCGTCTTCAACCTCGTCTACGAAACGAACGTGGCTTCGTGCAAGATTTGGGACGCCCTGGGCTTCAAGCGGATCGGCCGGGTCAAGGGCGCCGGCAATCTCAAGAGCCACCCAGACCGGCTGGTGGACGCCATCATCTACGGGCGCGACCTGGGCGACGTGGCGGGCGGCGCAGGCAACGAGGAACTTGTGAGTGAAGAGCGTTTCGACAAGATCAAGTTCTACCTCAAATACGGCCGCTATCCGAACGGCGCTGACCGAGCCGAAAAAAGCAGACTCCGTAGCGCCGCCACCCACTACAAGCTCCTGGAGGGTGATGTCCTGATGCTCAAGGACAAGGAGGTCATCTCGGACCCGCAGCGCCAGTACGAGATTGCCAGGACGGTACACAACCAGGCTCATGCGGGCATCAACAAGACGACGGCCACCATTGCGGAGCGGTACCACTGGAGCCGCATCAAGGAGACGGTATCGGATGTAATTAGGAACTGTACAGAATGCAAAGAGCTGGGGAAGGCATCCTCGTCCAATTCTCAAGCGTCTGCTGCCGCTGCCGCTGCCGCTGCCCAGTCTTCTCAGACAGCTGCTCAGCCATCACCTGCTCTTGCCCCTGTCAACGGCGCAAAAAGACCCAGTTCTGTAGCCCTCTCTGGAGCTCCCAATCCTAAACGGTCTTCCCCAAGCCCAACTGCTGTTGTTGTACCCTCCTCATCATCAACAGCCGCCCTACAGCAGCAGCCAAGGCCACCAGTACCCGACCCGTCCCACTTGGGTCCGTTTACCGTGCCAAGCCAGCATCCACCACGACCACCACTACCACCACCACAATATGGCGATCCGACAACGATATCTCTGTTATCTTCGGCCAGTCATGACACGGCTATGACTGGCCATGGTACCCACCATTCACACCATCACCACTCCCACCCCCATCATGTTGACCACCCCCATCCAGTAGTGGCGGATGTGTACCAGCAACCTATCGACCCGCAAATCATCCAGTCATCCCTACACCACCACCACCACCACCACCACCACCACCATGATCACCATGAGCATCTCGTTCATCCAGGTTATTTACTAGGGGATGTTCACCACCCTCATCACGAGCATGATCACGACCCGGAAACGGATGCCTTCCAGGCGTTGATTAATGCTGGGGCGGAGGAGGATGATGTTGTGGGAGTGGGTGTCGACGTGACTGTTGACACAGGAGAAGTAGGGGGGAGGACTAGGCAAGAAGTTGAAGAGGCAGTGGATAGGGATTTGGAGATGTTGATTGAGGAGCCCCATGAGGAGAATGAGGATGGGGAGGAGGAAAAGGGGGGTGAGGGGGTGGGTGATATCAAGTCGGCGCCGCTGTCTCCGAAGGAGGAGATGCCGGTTACCCCTGTTCCTACGGAGGTTGGGGATGACGGTGGTAGGCCGGGTTAGGTTCCCCTGGCTGAAGATACGATGAAAAAGAATTTTTCGAGATCGTAATGTTTTGAGATGTACGAACAACGAAAAAGGGGTTGATGGCTGGGAAAATAGACTTGTTTGTGGATTAGGCGGGTGGTTTACTACGTTTCTTTGGATACCTTGACCCTTTTTAGCCGCTAATGTTAACTTAATATTTTTTAATAAACATTATAACATCTAGAACATTTACTAAGTTTCGTTCTGTAGAAACTCCTACGGAATCTTCTAATTACATAGTGTGGTGAGATGGAAGAGAAGGAGTGCCACCCATTTGCAACATTTGCCTGTCCAACGCCCAATCGAGCCCTCGAGAAAACAGGCGAGTAACAAACATGTAAACGTGAGACATGAATGGCTTGCATGATTATTATTGTGGTTGTAAGAGATATTTAACCAGGAGAGGGACTAAAGCTTAGGATTGTAGCTATATAGTGTTGCGAAATGCTAGAGAAACGGCTGATGATGAAGGCCACTCAGCCTCGCTTTGCCTGTTGTACCACCCACCATTCCATCTGGTTCTCTCACGGTAAAATCTTTCCCAAAAAGAGGATTGCAAACAGACAATTGGAATGAGGGCTCCTCAGTGATATCAAGCCGCGATTGCATGCATACTATGTTGTGTCACACATACGTGTGGGCTCTCTAGATCGATACACAATAGACAAGGGCTAGGAGTTTACGATATCTGCTATGTATGTACATATCTACGTCTCTCGAGGAAGCTTTGACTTCCCCAGATAGACCCAGCACAGGCACCTATCCAAGGTAATGAAACCGCTCTGACGCCATTTTGGAATGCTTTGTCATCACATCTTCTACATTGCAGTAGGAGACGTTATGCCAGAACAGACATAGGCACTCTCTTACTGAGCATAGGGACCTGCTGTGAAAAAGCAGAGGGGACGTTGGAAAGACTCACTCCCTCTTTTGTACTGGCCACCAACTCGTCTTCTTTTTTCAGGCTAATTTTTTTCCTCAAAGTAATCTGACACAGATCAGTGCCTCTTTGGACTGGACCTCATCCACGCTCATAAACCTGGGGTAGGCAACGCACCTCTTGCTCACCGAGCCCAAAAAAAACAGCTAACTTTCGGGCCCTCAGTGACACCCGAGTCATTCAAATACCACCTATTGCGTCTGTGGCGGTACACATAGGCTGTCATAGAGACCGACACGAAATGGATTGAAAGACGTTGAGCATTTACTTGAGGGTGATCTGCTAACGTTTCAACTAGATGAGAAGATTCCAGTCTTCCGATCAGACTCAGTGCAGGCCTGATGCCGTAATCCAGCATTCTGGGGGCCAGCCATTTGCTTTCATTTTTTCGGGCTATGATGGATGCCGCGGAAAGGGGATATCTTTGCCTTGTCATTACCAGTCATATCGCCCAGTAGAAGAGAAAGCTCGTTGTAGGTCAAAAGCCGCATCAGTGATCATGCTTGCCATAATCTGGTTCTATGTAGCGGGTGTGGTGGTGGCAACATGGTGATATATACCAAAGTTTACATCTCGTATTCGACACCTTGATGATACACAGGATGTAGACAGCAGAGTGTACTGCATAATACATCAAACAGGAGACTGCCAGTGACTTTAACATCTTTTATTACCACATTGCCATGTATATAACATGCAAAGAATCTAGGTATCAACATCCCATGCCCACGCAATGAATTCCCTCTTTTCCATCAGTTTTATCTACAACCCCCTTTTCTCCCTCTTTTACCGCCTGGGCATACCCCTCCCACGACCCCTCCCACCCAGCGCCCGTTGCGCATCACCAGGACGCAACGCCGCACCTGGACCCTGAGGGGCCGCACTCTCCTCGTTCCTAATCGTCTCATCCACACCCAGAATCAAGCATGCGGCCTCTGTAGCAGCCTGAATAGCATTCACCTTAACCAGCGCCGGCTCCCACACAAATCTCTCCATCATATCCGCCGTGCCCTCGTTGATAAAGTCAACACCCGCCCAAGTGTTGCCCCTTCTGTGCTCGACCCTCAACCTGTTGAGGATATCGGTAGCATCAAAACCGGCATTGTCGCACAGCTGGCGGGGAATGACTTCCATCGCCTTGGCGAAGCTCTTGATGATGGCTTGCTGCTTGTGGGCCACGTCGCGGTCGGCAAAGCGGTGGAGGTAGGCGGAAACCTCCATTTCTGTGGCACCACCGCCACCGACGATGGTCTTGTTGCGGATGGCGCGCTTGACGATCATGAGGGCGTCGTGAAGAGAGCGCTCAACTTCGGCGATGAACTGCTCGGCGCCGCCGCGGAGGACAAGAGTGCACGTCTTGGCGGAGGGGCAACCCTCAAAGAAGTTGAAGCGCTCGCCACCGATTTGTCTCTCTTCGAAGGTGTCGCAGGTGCCGAGATGCTCGGGGTGGATGTCAGAGCAGGTGCTCTGGATGGTGGCGCCAGTGGCTTGGACAACACGCTCCATATCATCAGCCGAGACACGGCCAGCGCAGAAGATGTCGCGGTCAGCAAAGTATTGGGTGGCCAAGTCACCGATAGGAAGTTTGGAAAGGACGACCTTGGCACCGGTCTCGTGGAGGGCTTCGAGCTTCTTGAAGATGATTTGCCATTCGGCGTCGACGATGGCTTGGTATTCGGATACGTGCTCGACGCGGACCTCGGCGTTGTCCTTCTCGGCCTTGAGCTCGAGCTCGACGTTGAGGCAAACGATCTTTGGCTTCTTGAAGGACTTAGGCTGCTGCTCGAAACCAGCGTAGGAAAAGGTCTTCTTGAAGGCGACACCATTTACGAAGAGGGAGTCGGTGAGGGAACCGCCGGGGATCTTCTTGATGCCTATTAACTTTTCGTTGAGATCTTCTTGGTCGAGGGAAAGGACGGCGTCGACGACCACTGGTAGAAGGGAAATATTAGCAATCCTGCCCTATTGCTGCTGCCTACTGTGTACTTGGAAAAGGGGGCCTCACTCTTTGTGAAGAACTCGGTGTTACGCTTGATGAGCTTGCTGGTCATGGCCGTGGCAGCGAGCTTCTCGAGTGTGTCTCTCCTGTTGCTCTCGGTTGTGTTGACGGCAATCTCCTTGATCTTGTTCACCGCCATATTCGAAGCTCTCCTGAGACCCTTGATGATAATCTGTGAGCTGACCCCATTTTCAACGTGCTCCTTGACCTCCTTGAGGATCTCGCCAGCGAGGACAACGACGGAGGTGGTGCCATCACCAACTTCGGCGTCTT
The DNA here is from genome assembly GCA_033296915.1 of Triangularia setosa. Taxonomy (NCBI): domain Eukaryota; kingdom Fungi; phylum Ascomycota; class Sordariomycetes; order Sordariales; family Podosporaceae; genus Triangularia; species Triangularia setosa. The sequence goes on along the minus strand of MU866166.1, from coordinate 28,165 downwards.
GTGACCGGGCAATATCGACGAGGATGCGGGCGGCGGGATGGACAATGTCTAGGAGCTTCATGACGGTGGCACCATCGTTGGTGATGGTCTGCTTGCCGTTGGCATCGACCATTAGGAGATCGCCGCCATAGGGGCCGAGGGTCGACTTTATCGTGGCCTGGACAGCGAGACAGGCATTGATGTTGGAGATGATCTGGCCCTTGCCCTGAGAGGTGTCGGTCCCTGCGCAGCACAGCAAGCATCGAGTCAGTGGGGGAGGGGACAATGGTGAGCAGATCGGGAAGGAGGGGTTGTATCTAACCCTCTTTCAGGACAATGATAGTGGGTGTTTGGCCTCCGAAAGACATCTTGTGGCCGGTTTGAAGGTTGGGTCTCTTTGATCCGGTCGGGACGGAGCTACAAGAGTCGTTGCAAAAGGGGTGGTGGTGTTGGGTGGAACGCACGCCGTTGGGGGGGTAATTTGATTATTTCGTGGAGCTTCCCGCCTTTGGGTCCTGGAGCTCCCAAGAAAATATCGAAGCCTTGTTGCACTCCGCCCGCCAGCGAGTGCCAGAGACGCTTGGACGCTGTAGCCTGTGCACGAGCCACCTCCCGAGCTATCTGCTCTCCTCTAGGTCACATGTTTGGTCATGTGGGCTCCTCAGCGACAACCTCGCTTTCCAGAAGCTGAATGCTACGCTCCACTTCCCCCAGATTTCATGATAAGACGCTTGCAGGGGTCAACCTGGCCTTAACCCCTACTGTTACGTATCGCCATCATGGTACAGTTCTTATACAACTCATCTCACAAATACAAAGAAAGAGACAGCCATGTCATTGTAGAAGTATCCAACATTTCCCATCATTATTCAACCGAAACCCATTACCCAATATCCAGCCCAATTTTTCCAATATCCTCATTATGCCTTCCCTGACTCGGAACCTTGAGCGGTTTTTTCAACAACTTGAACCGACGATTCATCCGTTACTTGCTTTCGATCCCCCTGTTCGACATCTGGGCCTGCAGCTCTCCTCCTCCACCAGGCCCTCTGGCTGGCGCCGGTCCGGCTAGTCTCGCTCTGATTATCGGGCACTGTAGACCGAGACTCGAGTGCTTGCGGCTGTGAGCTTAGGTCTCGGCCTCGTCGGAACGTCAAGGTAGCAGTCAATCTGTCCTCAAATGCCGAGCTGAACACCCACATGTTGGGAAAGAAACGCTTGCAAAAAGCTCGCAGTGCTGGGAGACAGGCGCAGACAATACCAACGTCCATTTCCACGATGCTACATGTCTGTCAGTTCAGCCCACCAGCTTGATTGTTGTCAGGGTGTCAGTACTTACCACCAAATCAAATTTTTCACATAATGCCACGAAATATCGGTTTGATTTGCCCCCGTCCACGCAGTCACCATGCGCATGGTGCTCACGCCGCAGACACTGTGGTTTTGTTAGTCTCCTGAATAATTCTCCGAGTGATGCCTCACAGTACACTTCAATCTTCACCAGAAAGAAGGAAAGCATCCAAAGACACTAGGACAGACAGAACTGAACACTTACAACCCCCCCGCCATCAAAATCCCCAACACCCCAACTTTCCTCCTGATCCCCACCCTCAAGTCCCACAGCATCCAGATCGGCATCACCAGAATCATGAAATCCGTCGCCATGTTCAGAATATTTGCCGAATCAAACGCCGCCTGCTGGTTGATACACTTGCCCCCTTCTATCGTCCAGTCCCAGTAAAACTGCATCGGCTTGCAGATGTACAGGAACAAGAATGCGTTGGGGATTGTATACCCAACCACAAAAACCATGACTAAGTAGACGGCCACGCGGAATTTCGGGTTGGCGGTGGCGAAGCGCAGGTAAAAGGAGAGGATGGACATCTTTACGAAGAGCGTGGTGAGGTTGTAGGTCATAGCGCCACCGATCATGCCGAGCTTCATGGTAGATTGGAAACGGGTGAAGGGGAGGTCGTAGATGTGGTTGCCCATGCCGAGGGTTGTTTCTGAGAAGGGTCAGTATCATCGAGTACCAACTTGATGCTTTAAATGGAAAACAGAAGATAGAGGCGTACGGATGATGCATATTATCGAGTTGGCAACTGCGAATAGCTGCATCACGGTGGTCAGCTGATATCCACTGGTATCTCTATGTGACTGAGGGGCGATCATACAAAGCCAACAATGATCAAGTCTGTTTATCACAAATAGTTAGCAAGGGGTGAGATTGCCAGCGAGAAAAAGGATCTCACAATCATCTGGATGCCATTTTCGAAGGATATAGCTCGCGGTATACAGCCTCGGTAGCAGGAAGCACAACGCCAATACTGGAAAGACGACAGACACAATGACGAGCCTGTACCCGATCGACTCTCCGTTCTCGAAATTTGGCGTCACTCCAGGCGGAGGGGGCATTGCGGCCATGATGCCGGTGTCTGATGATGAATCCATGATGTCCCCTGTGCGGCGGTGTCACTTGTACCAGGTAGGATAGTTTGTAGCTGTTCGGTTTGATGTTGTAGTCGATGTTCACCAAGGGTGCATTTGGATTTCGTGGGTATTGTTTGATATAAACGAATGTGACGCAAAGTTCCTCTGCCTTTCTGAAAGCTCAAACCACAACCAACGTAGTGATCACTCTAGGTCAAACAGGTAGAACAACACCTCAAAATAAAACTATACACCAAAAGATTGACAAGAAGGAATCCAGAACCACGAAGTCCCTACCCAACTCCATCCCAAACAGCGGGAACCACCCGCCCTAAAAACCTGGACGATCCCCCTTCCCAAGCTTCCCCAGCCGCAAACTACTACCCTTGTCCAGCCCATTACAAAACCCCAGGAGTCCAAAAGATCACTCTCGATCTCTAACGTAACGCCATCATGAGAGCCAAGAAAACCCTCCTTCTTTGCCTGCAGCAAATTCAAAATGTGCTCCTAACCAAACGATTCGCAATTAATGCGCGGCACCATTGGCGTCAACTCGGCACTAACCCCCGGCTGGGAATAGCCTCGCTGCGTACCCCGGCCCCCGGCCCGGTTCCGGTCCTGGAAAGTTCCACCAGCACGGCTTGTTGGTTCGCTAAGGGAATTCCTGGGAACTTGCGGAGAGGGTCTGTGAGTCGGGGAAGTCAAGCCACTTCATCAGCCCTTGAACGCCCTGACCCAACAGCATTGATCAAGATTTGGTAATACGATGCTGGTATTATTAGAATTGGCTAAGTGGCCTGAGGTTCTGAGGAACGTACGAGACCAATCAGAGATCAACAGTACATCTTGGACGTACGAAGGGGCAGATGGTTCAATAGAGAATGCTACTGATGGCGAACAACTGGGAAGGTGCATTCTAGATCTATTCTTCAGTTGATGTTAAAATGAAAAGTTGAGCCTGCAAAACAGCAGAAGATTTCGCGATCGGTAGGAGTAAGGAAGAATCAGGTATTTGAGTGCCGCCGAGTTATGAGACAGACCACTCTCAATTCGAAGTGTCATGCAGTAGCGGCTTTCCTCCAGCGGGCTTCTTCTCTAAAAGGTTAAAACTGGACCCCGAGGCCACAAACCCTGGACATTTCAATAAAACATAAGTAGGAAGCCGCGCCAACATATGAATAACTACAAGATCCAGTGGCGGCAAGGTGAAAAATTGGTTGGTTCACACAACAAGTGCTCTGAATTGGTGACTATGGCTCTAAATGTGTTCCCATTGATGGACTGAAAGGAAACCCCTGAAAGCCCTCATTCCTTTTCCGTGATCGCCAGTTTGCCGTGCAGAAGTGAAATCATGATATCATTGCTTCCAGAACAAAACCCAGAGACCGTATGCCACCAGCCCAAAACGCCGACCTAGAAGAAACCGCCTGTTTAGGCAGTCTTAGCACCCTGGGTGGGAGTGACCTTCTTGCCGTCCTTGTTGTAGCGGACACGCGGGGGAGGAGCACGGTTGCGGCGGCCCTCGCGGGAACGAACACTAGAGGAAAAGTGTCAGTGGGAGACTGTTCTGTAATCAGGGGTATACTCTTCTGCGCGGGAAAACGCGTTCGACCAAGGAATCTTCTCAGCCGCCCTCGTCGTCATGAAGACAGACGTGGTTGTCCCCGCCAGTTGGACAAACGTACCGGACAATCTTGCCGTGAATGGCGCAAGAGACGCAGTACTGCAGCTTGAGGTACATCTTGGGAACCGTGTACTCGGCGAACACCGAGGCGTCGGAGATATCACCTGGAAAGTCGCAAGTCAGCATGGGTTGTTCTCGATCGAGGGAGGCGTCGGGTTGGTGTCGCCAGCGCGTTGATACGTACGGATAGCCGCAGACTCAACCATGTTGCGGATGGTAAACCGCTTGATGGCCTTGTCCTTGGGAGTGCATCTCGAGCAGTTGGAGCACCGGATGGGCTTAACGTGGCCGCGGCCTGTGACAAGCAGAGTTAGCGATGAGGCTGATATCGATGCGGTTGAGGGATGAGAGTGTGTATACCCTTCTTGTTGCGGCCGTTGTTCTTTCTCTTCTTGACCATCTTGACGGTGTTCTTGATACACTGGTTCTCAAGAAGACTGGTTGTGTGGAGGAAGAGGTCAGGAATTGGGAATTTGAACTTGCCCTCCAAATGCTGCGCGGGTGGAGCCCCACTCTTCGCTGTGGTGATCCGAGCTCCTTGGCGGTTTTTTTGCACAGGGCAAGTGGGTTGCAAAGCCCTAAATTCTCTCACCAGAGTCAGCTGACCCGCACCGCGTAAAGTGTGGGGCCCACCCGTCCAAAAGTTCAAGTGTGAGAGCAGGCGGCACTTCAAATTCTCAACTCCTCCATCAGCGCACTTCACAACATCTCCAGATTGCTGAGGAAGACACTGTGTCTAGGTACGTCTGGTTGATGTTGCTGAGCTTCTCGCGCCCCGGCACCTTCCTTTTCACCATCATCTTCACTATGATACCCAATCTTGTTATCGCGGCGAGCGCTGCGGGAGGCGACCCTTGAATGGTTGTTTGCGTGCTGGCCGCGCGCAATCCTCGAGATAGCTTCGCCTCCCTCCCCCCGTTCATTTCACTTCTTTTTTCTTGATACCCGCCGGGCGCAGAAGTCTCATTTTTTCTCGTCTGTGTCTAACACATCCTCACCACTTCTCAGTAGGCAATCATGCAGATCTTCGTGAAGACCCTCACGGGCAAGACTATCACCCTTGAGGTGGAGTCGAGCGACACCATCGACAATGTCAAGGCCAAGATCCAGGACAAGGAGGGCATCCCCCCTGACCAGCAACGCCTGATCTTCGCTGGCAAGCAGCTTGAGGATGGCCGCACTCTCTCCGACTACAACATCCAGAAGGAGAGCACCCTCCACTTGGTCCTCCGCCTCCGTGGTGGTGGCAAGAAGAGAAAAAAGAAGGTCTACACCACCCCCAAGAAGATCAAGCACAAGCGGAAAAAGACCAAACTCGCCGTCCTCAAGTACTACAAGGTCGACTCTGATGGCAAGATTGAGCGCCTCCGTCGCGAGTGCCCCAACGAGAGCGTAAGTTTTTCTGCTCGGCTCAACCCGACATCTCCAACAATATGCTGACTTTGTGCCAAACAGTGCGGTGCCGGTGTCTTCATGGCCGCCATGCAGGATCGCCAGTACTGCGGTCGCTGCCACCTTACCTACGTCTTCGAGAAGGCTTAAATGCCCAACCTTAACAAAATGAAGACGTAACATGGGACTGGGACGGAAAAGCATTGAGCTGGGAACGGGCTATGATTGATTTTTCATCACCGGCGTTTATGTACCTTTAGATATGGGCGCATATTCTGGCTCTGACATGGCGAGGAAATGTGATTTGGGATGTGACATGATTATCATATTTCGGCTCTTTGATAGGGCGTTCCCTCGTCACTGTCTGCGTTGTGGTTCTGAAAAGGGCCATAAGGTAGCGAATCCGAAGCCCTTTCCCATGACTTTTTTTTGTTCTTGCTTGTGTTCGGTATCTTTCTGTCTCCGTCTTGTCTTATCTCGTGCTATCTTAAAGCCCATTCCTCAAGTTATCATACTTGGTATCTGGATAAGTGATGCAGTTCTCCTTGTACTGCAACGCCCCCGGACCACCGAAAGTATCAACTACATTCCCAATCAGACTTTCTGGCCCTTCCTTGTCCGCCGAACTCTCCCACCACATGCCACCGCCCAATCCCCTATCTATCACATACTGCGCCTTTCGCCTAGCCAAGGGAACAGTATCATAGCTCACCATTGTCCTCGTCCCAGGGTGATAGCAGTAACTCGCCCCCGCCTCATGATCATATCTCTCCTCCGACCCCTCCAGCGGCAGCTTCTTATAATCATGCACGCCATTCTCCCACGTCCCTTCCCCCACCCCGCTGTACGGACTGCCCGGGCCATCAGTCTGCTGAAAAGCCCTCCCGTACAGCGGCATACCCAACACAATCTTGCTCGGGTGCACACCCTGACTGACATAATGGTTCACCGCTGCGTCGGTGGAAAAAGGGGTAGACGCGGGGTTATGAGGGGAGGGGAAAAGGTTGGCCTGGTGGCCGGCGGTGCTGTCCCATGACCCGGCGTAGTCGTAGGCCATGAGGTTCCAAAAATCGAGGTACTGATCCATTCCGGGGAGGTCCATGTTTTGGAGGTTTTGGAAACCGGCGGGGGAGGCGACGGTGAGTTCGAAGTGGGGGTTGTGGGGGAGGGTGGAAGCATAAGAGTCGAGGTGGGAGCGGAGGGTGGAGAGGAGGGAGACGAGGTGAGAGGCTTCGGTGGGGGAGGAGGGGTACTCCCAGTCTATGTCTAGGCCGTCGAAGCCCATATTTTTGAGCTTGTAAAGAGGGGGTTAGTAAACTTGGGGGAGATATAGGGAAAAGGAAAACATACCAAGTCAACGGCGGTACGCGCGAACGTCTCACGGCCTTCGGGGGTGGAGGCGGGTTGCTTGAAATTGGAGGAATAGGTCCACCCGCCGATGGAGAGGAGGACTTTGAGGTTGCGGTTGCGGGACTTGAGGATGTTGAGCTGCTTGAGGCAGCCGTAGAGGTTGGTCCCGGAGTCGTTCCAGGAATCGCCTTCCCAGTGGATGTCCGTGTCGGCCCAGGTGTCGGTGAGGTAGACCTCGCCCGACTCGGGGCGGACGTTGGAGAAGGCGTACAGGATGTGAGTGAGGTTCTGGGCGGGGAGGTCCTGGGGCCGGTGTTTACGGCCATAAATGGCCCAGTTGACGAAGTATGCTACGCTGCGGTAGCCTGGAGTTATTGGTCCGCCGCCCATTTTGGTGGATTGGCGATGGTCTTGTTGAAGGAGGGGGTGTTGGGGGCCGCTGTCTGGGATGATGGGGGAGGTTGGAGGTGTTTCTGCCGATTTGGTGAAGATGTTCTTGGAGGGGAGGAGGGCGGCGCTCAGGAGAAGGGCGGCCACGGAGGTGATAATCAAGATGGGAGTGGATGGGAAAGACCAACTAGAACGGGAGGACTGAGATGTTCCAGATGACGGCATATGGGGAGGTTTTATAAATTAACCTTGAGCTACCAAAAAACGGTATACAAGCCGCTTTGGGGCCAGCGGTTTGTCTTTGCTGCGGAACGGATAGCAATGCCGGGGCCGAGAGGGAGCTGATGGCGGAGACCAACTTGGCAACCAACCCAAGGAGGGGCCCGGCTGTGCTCCTTTTTTACAGCGGCGGCTACCAGGAAAGCTACGCATACACACTTTAGCCGCCACTGAGCGCATGTTACTTATGGGGGTGAATGGCCAACAAAGATGCCACGCAATTCCATGTGGGAATTGATGTGTTTTCAGGGCTGCTCAGCCAAGCAAGTTGGGCGAGGAAGACATGCTGATGTCATGATACAGTTCTGAGCTGATGGCCCAGAGCCAATGGGCCGAGTGCTCTGCCAACGCGGGGCGGCCTAGCTTGGTTGGCGGGGTGTGTGGCTGGGTCTCTATGGGGGCAGTCGATGTGGCGCTGTCATTCTCTTTCAGGAGCCTTGGCTCTTGGCGGCGGCCTCCATTAATCATCAGCTTCAGTCGCTCAACGAAGAAACAAGGTGTGAAAATCAGAACCAGTAGTATTATGTGTGGTACGTTTAAATACCGTATTCCATGCGTCTTATCTACAAGCTGACACTTACCTTCGGGCCCAGGGCACTGAATCACTCATCCAAATCCATCTTGTCAAGTGCCCCGCCAAATGGATCTGGTCATTTGATTGTCCTCCATTTCCTCATCCGAGAAGCTAAAGACTTCGCTAAGGCTGGACATCGAAGAGTCAGAGTCAGAACCGAGCACTCTAATAGCGTGCCCAACCACTTCAATAACCTCCTGGGCGTCAATAGCATTCTTCACAGCAGCGATGTAGGCAGCGCTCCTAGGAGCCTGCTTGGGAGCCTGCCTGTCTCTCCGGCGTCGTTTAATGATACCACTGGGTCCTGCAGCGGCAAAATTGGTTGCCCAGGGCTTTATGAAGTGAGGTAGCTCGCTTGGTCTTCGTCCATAAATTGTTGCTGACTTCGTGGCAGCCTTGGCCACTAGAGAATCGGACCCAATGTCAACTCTGGTGACCCGGTTCGAGTGCGGTACAGGCTGATCATCACAAGTGCACAGCATTGGGGGGTTTTGTTGGGTGAAATACGCACTCCCGTAATTGATGGTCATTTCCTCGTTCTCGTGGATATCCCTGAGGGCTCTGAAGGCAAGAACTCTAATCCCGCCGATCTGGTCGGGACACACCTCGCAGTTGGGATTGCAGTGGGAGTTGGAGAAGCGAGTCCAGTTGCCATACATGCCCGAGTCAATGCCGAAGGGGTACTCACCGTCATGGCTGTTCGTCGAGTAAACGTACGCGCTGTCAGGCACGTGTTCACCCCCCGCGGCGACCACCACGCCGTAGTAGATACCAATGTAATCACCCTTCTTGACCTCGCAACCAGGACGGAGGTAGGCACCGTAGCCCTGGCGCCCGCCGGGCGTCTTCTGGATCGAGATGTTATCTGCGGCCCACTCGGCCAGGTCCTCGCGCATGGGGTAGTAACACGTGTCCTCTCTACACTTTTTGCTGCCGGCGACGAACCACCTATCACAAACCAGGCACGCATGAATATCTGCTTGGGGGCCCTTGAGCCGGACGAGCTCCTTGACCTGGGCAGGCAACTCGTCTGCGTTGGCCCTGCGGAGCTGGGTGTTGCGAGTGGGCGTGTAGGTGCCGAAGTCATCGTACTTGATGAGGTAGTCTCCGATTTCGTATACCTCGTCCTCGATGGGGTATTTGGTTTGTAGATCAACATTGTCAATCATGTAGCGCCTGGGGAACTTGTTGGGGTCTAGATGGACCAGAGGCTCTACTATTCCGCTCTCCTGTTGCCCGCATGCCTCACGCTGAGCACGTGTCTCGGCTCTAGGCTCATTGCTGCTTGGCGGCTGCAAGTTTCCAGGTGGCCGATACTCCGAGTCTCCACTCGACTGACTACTGAGTGTTTTAGGGCTAGAGCTGAGGTCTATCCTGGGTCTCTTATTCGGATCATCCGAATCCGAGCCCCAGTCTCTAGACCTCTTACCGTTGTTGCTGCTGCTACTGCTGCTGCTGCTGTTAATGTTGTTGTTGTTGTTGTTGTTGTTGTTGGCAGCAGCAGTGCCAGCGATAGTACGGTCAGACATTCTAAATGATTACCTAGTTATACTGATAGTAAGCTTCTTATGTGTTGGTGATACTTATACAGATACCAGGATCTTGTACAAAGTCTTTGAAACTGTTGCCGTATGTCGAAGTTCTAAAGATTGAAACGATACTGGGTAGTGGAACTTTCCATGAATTCGTAGAAGGGGTGTCTAATTATGTTGGATAGTGAAGGTGAAGGTGTTTGATGATGGGAATCTTATCAATAATGGCTGGGAGATTGGAGAGATTCTGTAGACCTGGTCAGTGCCTTTGTCTGGGGACTACGTCTAGTTTACAATGAATTCTCATCTACGACAGAATAAAGAGGTCCATATGGGATATAAATTGAATAAAGAGTGACCGGATAAACTGGAGAACAAAGGCTTCTACTCCTAGTGTGCTCTCTGGCAGCCCTCCCTCTCGCTACGTCTCTACTACATTGGAATATCTGTCAACCTTCGTCACCGGAACACCCAAATTAGGTACCTATGATGGCTCTCACATACGAATTCTAGAGACAACTAAGCCAACAATATTAAATAGCTTCAAACCACCCCAGACCCATTATGTCCTCCTCGCACAAATAATCACCCACTCCCCCTTGACCCCCTCCCCATCAATCCCCACGAAAAACCCAAACACCCCCTACAGCCCTTCTCCCTCCTCCTTCCTTTCCCTTTCTTGACACCCCCAGCTTCTTCCTTAGATACTGCATCCCTCCCAATCTTCTCCTTCTCATATTCTCCAACATCCTGGTGCGAATGCGCACGGGTAATAATCGTGACAACTTTCTTCTCCTTCAAACTCCCATCCTCAACCCCTGGTTCAACATCTCCCAGGTCGGATTTGGTGTGTGCCTTGACAGGTTGCTGAATCACAATTTGTACGTTCTCCCTCTCCAGGATCCTGACTTGTGTTGTTGTTTCTTGCATGGATGAGGAAGTCCCCGTGTTGGTACTACTGCTGTTTCTTGACTCTGAACCAACCGTCAGCAGATGCTCAAGCGTTATCGACGAACTGGCAGTTTTGTCGCCTCCTCCCAATGGGGGTGGTGGTGGTGATAGAACAGCCGGAGCAGGAGGTGGGATGTATGCCATCATCAGGGCCATCAGGCTTGATTGGGAGGCGCTGTTGGCTTCTTCTTGGAAGGCGGCCATATTCTACCGAGAGACTGGAATGAAGCCCGTTTTTGTGTGGTACCAAACCTGAAGAAATATTCACATATAGAAAGGTGGCCTCGAGATTGAGACAGAAATGGCTGAAGATGATCGCCTGTCCAAAACATAATCAAGCTTGCGGGAAAGGACAAAAAATTAACCTCATGTCAAAGGTTAAAATGTCCGTTGCCACCCTGTTGAGTCCGATCCGAGACATGATTTACACACCGCACGCCCAGCCTCTCGGGCTGGGCAAAAGATCATAGGTGCCCAACCGAATTGCGTTTGTTCAAGGGTAATTTCTACAACACTCTGTTTGGGTCATTGCTTGAATTTTGTGGGCGTGGTATGCAGTGTGCAAGCAAGATAAATTACCCCCTATTTTGAACGAGCCCGGGCGGCTGGTATTTCCCCACTTGTAATACCGGCCGGTTGTATACCTACCTATGTCGGGTGTCATATTCTAACCTTGCATAATATGGATGGACTGTGCGTTTCACGATAACACGGAGATGAGAATCAACGGTATGCTCTGGTGAAGAAAAGAAATTACTGAAGAGATGTGCGTGTTTCTCTTTGAGATTTCCATGTCTTTGTTTCGAGTCTCGGCAAGGGTGAGGGGACGGGATGATGATGCATAATGTTAAATATGCTCCGACGGAGAGGAGCCAAAGGCTAAGCAAAACAGAGAGGCCTTTGTAATTGACCCTGTTTTGCTATTCATGCTTACATCGGAGGATGAAGGGCTATGTGGGCGTCAGGCTCTGGGCCCTGTTGCTTGAGCATTGGTAATCGCCGAAAGAAAGTTACGAATAACGGCGATGACAATGACAACAAGTAGCAGAATCTAAGGAAGTTGAGCATTCATATTCAGAAGGGTCGCTGAGTTCAATCTTTAACGGAAAGGAGATTCTTGAGACCTAAGCCTGTAATGTTGTGGCAATAAACAGTCAAAGTCTTATCCGCACTGATCAAGCTGCTCTGTCCTCGTTGCCCTCCATTCAAAGCTTTATTTCCGAGAATCTGTTGCCCGAACCAGTTTGATAATGATTGCTTGTGGCTTCGCCTTACTGGAAATGTACTCTGGCATTATACACCAAGTTTGTCAAATCAGCAACAATTTTGAGCTGGCCCCCATTGCTCCCACAAGCGCCCAGAAGAGACTTTTCCCTCTGCTCTGGAGTGGTATCCTCTCTCGCGTCAATGGTTCGGGCGATGTCAAATTACGTCACCGAAGAGTTTGTTCTAGGGCGTGCCGCGCTCGACACCGTAGCAAACGAGTTGAGAACCTTCTCCACAGGCTGCCCGCGGTGCAATCGGAGCCAACGAGTTTCTGACATAAAGCAGCTCATGGTTGATGGCGCTGCAGATGGTAGCGGCGGCGATGCTGAGAATCAGCAAGGTGGGAAGGGGAATGAGAAGTGGGAGGTGCATAGCAGCTATGTGTTTCGAGTCAATGTTCAAAGGGTGGGTAAAGATATGTGAATGTGAGATGAAGAGTTTGTGGGAACTAAATCAGGCCAGAGAGTTGAATACCTTGGAGCACTACATCCTTGTAGTTATAACCGCAGCAAAGAATGGCTAACTTGATATGAAACCCCGTTTTCCGCTCTGAGAATGTATGTGAACCCGGCCGGGGACCGCTTCTTGATTCCCGAGGTGGTAATGTGCGAACTTGACAAATTTCCAACAACATGCGACCTGTAGCTATCATCGGCCCGTCCTTGCATATGTATGCGCACGAGACGAGCTCGAGCCCGTAAAGAGATAGTGAGGCGCGATAGAATAGCGGCATCGCAAAGCAGTGCGAAGCTTTATATTCCCTCTTCAGTCAGCACCAACACAAAGTTATCTAGGATGAATGCCCTGAAACCTCCACTTGGTTAAATCAGGCAACCTCACGCCCCTCCCTCCCCTTGGCTATCCCGCAATCAAATCCAGGACGGCCTGTACTCTTCACACCATGTAGCCAGGCCGAACATGTTTCTTGCAACCCGACAGTTCCAAGCCAAGACACGTCTCGAAATGAAAAATATCAAAATCAACATGACCGACAAGGCAGCCTTAACTCAGGTCGGCATCTGTGAGTCTTGTGCAGCCTTTGATTGCGGTATTGTTGGGGTTGCTCTTCATAGTTGCGGAAAATGGAAGTGGCTGGTTCTCAGATATCACGACAGAAGGTGGCCTGTACAGGTTTCTTGTAGGAATCAGCATCATTCAGTCAGCAATATCGGCGTGAGAGCTGCAAAAAAATGGAATCGGCCTCATATGGGACTAGGTATGGGTAAGAGCCACCTTGAGTTCTATGCTTGCAAAACAGTCTCTAACCTGAGCAGTCCTAGTTCTGGATTGCCATCCAAGACTGCGACTTTGGCATCGACCTCACAGCACCAGGTTCCGATCCTAGTTCACTAGTCGAATCCCTCATGCTAGGAGACTAATACTTTGAACGTACGAAAAATGCAATCAATACTTATCCCTTTGCATCCTCATCAACACAGCAAAGAACTACTGTACTCAGCTTCAAGAACGTTGGGTTCACGGACTGCAGCAACTTTGTTGTCTTTCCGGACAATAATACTTTAATTCTAAGTGAAAGCATGACGGCTCCAAGTCTGGAATATCTTCAACTAGGCAACAGAGTTGCGAATGGAACCATCAAGAACGGATGATATACGATAAACATGCCACTGCCGTCGGCACTCACACAGGGGGGAGATGCTTACAGCCCTAACCTTTGGAAGACTGAAGCTAAAAAAAATGGCTTCAAGGCGACGGAGTGATAGATGACACATAGGCATCGCAAACATTATTCAACTATGCCGCGCAAAATAAATTGTTGCGGTACATACCAGGTCGGCCGAATGGCAAATTCCGCCGCCCTGAAAATCTCGGCTAATATCAAGATTTAGCTGGTTCCTCCATGATATCTGGCCCTCTCCTTGCAAGCCACCCAAAACCTCCAAACTAGTTTGTGCGACTGACAAAAAGGCAGATCCAAATTGGTTCCTATATTGTTGGTGTATCATGGTCTCAACTCGTGGCTTACGGCCCAACCTTTGCAAACGAGCTGATCCCAGTCCTCATAATCACAGTGGGTCAAGGAGAAGTGAGCAGTGTGGAAATACAAAATATCACATTCACCTCGAAAGGGGCGCTGACAGGTTGGATAATGGCCAAATGGTACATTAAAGCAGAAGCCAAGGGCTCAGTTGGGATGTGGGATGAGCTAGGGCCCTTCCTATCATTTCTGAGCGCCACCAGATGCTTTCAACCTTAAGATCCAAGCTGACGACAAAGAGAGACTGCCACTTCAGAGTGAGTAGGGCTAAAGGAAGGGGCCACACTCATGGAGACTGTCCCAAACCTACTGGTAGTGTTCCGTTCACCGTGCATTGCTGGATTCTTGATGCTCTTCCTTACACCTAGGTCAAATGGACAAGCCTATCATGGCCCTTTTGAAAGATATGTTCAGCTAAAGTCTATGATCCAAATACCTCTAGAATGTTTGGGCTTTGGTCACAGGTGAGCGCAATGCGGTTTGATTGTCACTACGATACCTGCAGTGTGAGTATGAGGGAAGCTTACCAATATAGACCATGACATTGACTACCCTTCACAAGATATGAGCAGTCAGATAGATGTGCTCTTTGCAAGAGGTGCTTTATTGCTAAGGGTTCTTCAAGGTGCAAAGCTGGCTAACGCAGGAACCGATTCTGAAGACATTCTCATCCAAAGCTACGGGGCGGCACCTGGTTCCGTGGCAGCGACCCAGAACATTCCGTCATGTATCAATACAACTTGTTTAACGCAAAGAATGTTTATATGATCATCATACAAACCAAATCCCCTTGTGGGTTTTACATTCAATCAGTTCAGTTCCTCGAGGTCTCCTTCTAATTATCTTGACCATCAAACCATCAGTGTGGCGCATCTCCAAGCCCCTGCTCCTTTCAGGACTGGACTTTGGCCTGGAGATCCCACCTTTGACATGTGTGGTGAAGACACGAGAAGCTGTAATTTGGCGAGGGTATTGATTGTACAATGGCCCGAGTTCATCTTTATAGATGGAGGAGGTATGTTACTCATGGTTTCTTAATTACACAGAACAGTGTGTCAACAACAACACCTACCAGCAGCGGTTGTTAACATCGACCGAGTCTGATATAGCTACTTCCATCATACGGTCACTATCGGAGCAATCAAATCTCTAACGCCCGGGATCAACACGATCAAGTACGCGATCGACTACCTCCGGGCCACCATTACTACCTATGCTGCGAATGCTGCAGAAGCTGATCTTACCACCAACGGCTACCCTGTTAGAGAAGCCTGGGTTGCGTTTGGCAATTCCTATGCAGCCGGAATCGGCGCCGGCAAGCCTTTCAACAATGATAAGGACACCTGCCGCCGTAGAACCGGTGGATACATCGCCATATGAATCAGATCATCAGATTCTCTTACGATGTCCAACCCCAGGCGCAACTGCTTGCTTGTAGTGGAGAGACAGCGCGCAGCAGCTTGAGAACGGCGTAGTTTAGGAGCTCATCTTCGACGTCTTGGTCAAAATCCACGCAAAAGGCGTTCAAAGAGCGCTTCATCATCTATTGGACATCGTACCCCAAGTTCTTCGAGGCGGTGGATTCGACGTGCGATACCTGCTGGTTTCATGAGTACTGGCATGCTGGCGAGTATCTCACAAAGGCACTTCGCAATCAACTGAACGAGCTCTCAACCATGGTGAACGAGCCAATTGACTTCGACATCCACCGATACAACGCCGTTCTTCCTTACCCGAAGGCCGTACACCTAAGCATCGAAGCTGTGGGAAACATCTATCAGGGCAAACGCTTTTGTGAGCTGGATATTTACGAGCCACTCAATGGCGACACTCAAGACAGGGCTGCGTTCTTTTATGACACCGGATACAATGATATCCATACTCAAAACGAGGGCTTCATTCTTCCACAACCGCTGCCCCAATGCACTAGGGGACTGGTCCATCAAGTCCTACAACAGCCAGACCTGTGCTGATCAAGGTGGGATCGCGCTGGAAACTGCGAGCTGCAAAATTACCAACGGAATTGCTTCGGGAGGCATAGCTGTGGTCGAAGGAAGCCCCGATGATGATTATGTGTACATGGGTGATGTGGCATACAATTCGGATGGTGGCGTCACCATCACGGAGACTGACTTCAAGTACGCGAAAATGTTTCATCCCAAAACGAGGAAAACTTGGCATATTGCTCAGGCTGCTAGTGACGCCTTTCGGAGGAACTGAGTTTGTGGTGGTGGAAACGAGTTCATGCCCGTTAGCCATTTGTCGTTTAGAATAGTAGGTAATTTGACACTACTGAGACGGCAAAAAAGAAAAGACAAAGCTTGTGTCAGCTAAAACTCCTTAGTATCGGTAAATTTTCAATTGATAGATTATAATCAGTATTTATTTGAGAGGCTATCCGCCAACTTGTAGGCTTTGCACCTCCAGCTGCACCCGGCTCCGGTTTCCCCAAACAAAGCCGAAATTGAACTAGACACTGAACGCTTGAACCCGCGCGGTCGGTGAGCTTCCGTACTTATGGCTAGGCAATCCAGGTTCTGGCTACATGGTTGGTGGAAAAGTGTCAAAACACAAATAAACCCGGTAGACGGGCGAGGCCAGTTGTTTTATCGGAGCAAAATACCACCCTCATCATCCTCTTAGCGTGGTCAAAACATTTCAGCCATTCCCATGCATGTGCCGGTATAAGACGGCACCATTCTAATCTGCTAAGATCCTAACCGTGATGTCCAACGTATCCGAAGTGTGCTCGATAGGTGTGGTCAACACCCCGATCTGACACTATGGGCCCAGCCCTCCTCCTCCATCTCACAACAGGGCTTACCCTCCTGACAACCACCACCCTCATCGACCTCACCAACACCATCGATACCACCTCCAATCGCGAAATCTGGAAAGGCTGGGATACCTCCCTAGCCTGGTGGGCCGCCGCCTTCGGCCAGCGCGACGACCTAGTCAACATCTTCTTCACCCTCCGCACCGCCCCCCACCAATCCCAACCCCTCCCCGGCCTCGGCCTTGCCATCGCCCGCTACAATGCTGGGGCCTCCTCCAGCAACATTATCAACCCCTCCAACACTCGGATGATTGTCTCCCCCTCCACCATCCCCTCCCGCCTCATCTCGGGCTTCTGGCTACGTTGGACCTACTCCTCCCCTTCCCCTCCAAGTTGGAACTGGTCCACCGACCCCAACCAACGCGCCATGCTCTCCAAAGCCACCGCCCGGGGAGCAAACATTTTGGAACTCTTCTCCAACTCCTCTATGTGGTGGACGTGCAAGAACCACAACCCCTCCGGGTCAGACGGCGGCAAGAGCGACAACGTCCAGAGCTGGAACCACCGAAACCACGCCGTGTACCTCGCGACAATAGCAAAATACGCCAGCGAGAACTGGGGCAGTGAGGTTTCAGAGCGTTGACCCTTTCAACGAGCCCTCTGCGACGTGGTGGAACGGCAAGATCGGCACCCAAGAGGGCTGCCACTTTGACGCAAGCACCCAGGCAGATGTTGTCGGGTATTTAAGGAGCAAACTGAATAGCCGTGGCTTGCAGCAGACAATCATCTCCGCCTCGGACGAGAGCCATTACGACGAAGCGGTGGCGACCCTAAATAAATTCTCTGGAAACGCCACGGTGATGGGAGTAATTGCGAGGGTAAATGTCCACAGGTATCAATACGGCAGCGGGAGGAGGGACGCCCTGTTTAATATGGGCGACAAAGGCTGGGAAGAAGCTCTGGCAGAGCGAGTACGGGGAGGCAGACGCGACGGGGAAGAGGCTGGTGAGTAACCTGCTGTTGGACATGCGGTGGCTGAGGCCAACGGCGTGGGTGTACTGGCAGGTTCTGGACGGGGGCGGGTGGGAGTTGATTGAGGCGGATAATAACCGCAAGACAATCGGGCAGGTGAATCAAAAGTATTTTGTCCTGGCGCAGTTTGCGAGGCATATCAGGCCCGGGATGAGGATTTTGGATGCGGGGAGTGACTATGCGATTGCGGCTTATGATCATCAGGTGAGGAAGCTCGTGATTGTAGTTGTCAACTGGGGAGATGTGCAGTACATCAACTTTGATCTGAGCAGGTTTGGAGCGGTTGGGACGAATGGATCGACAATCAAGAGGTGGGTGACGCAGATCGGAAGTGGAAGTCGATGTGTGGAACACAGCGATACTCAGCTCAGTGGGACAAAGCTCTGGTCTAGGTTTGAGAAGAAGATGGTGCAGACTTTTGAAGTGAGCGGTGTTGTTCTGTAGATTGATAGGTATATGCAGTGGATACATTTTCTCCCACGATATTCCAGAAATACTAGCTGTCATGTGTCATGAACCTCAAACTTCATATGGAGACTTGACATCCTTCCAACCCGGCTCCTTCGCCTTGTACGCGTCCCAGAACTTCTCAAATGTTGGCTGAATATACATGTTAGTCGGGGCACCCTCTCTGTCAAAGTACTCCAAGATTGCCCCATTGTACTCGTGTAGACACTCCAGATGCTGCTCAAGCAAGGGCTTTTGGTCTTTGCGCACAACAACCACAGTCCCGATGTTCTCTTGCCAACTCATCGATGCAAGCCCACTCTAGGAATCCATCTTGCGCCATGTGCCGGGCATGTTGTCGAGTGGTGCGAGATTTCCGGACTATCCCACGCGATGCACCAAAATGGAAATTTCGAGAAGGTTGGGTACAGGTGCGATATTCTCCATCAAAACAGGGTGTACAGTAGGAACAGAGATGACGGACCAGAGTGCCTCTTCCTGCAGGTAGAGGGTGTTCCAGCAGCGCATTTTGACCGCCGGGATCGACGGCAAGTTTGCAGCGCATCACTGAATCAGGATTCACCAGCAACTTGAACACGATAAATAGGAAATATTATCTCACTTCAAGCTGTCCTGGGCAAACATTATCGAAAGGCTTGAGCAAAGGCTGGGCAGCAACGCTTGACTGAGAAGTCATTTGAGAGACAAGAGGGCGAAGGAGAAGATAAAAGAGTGAGGAGTACGAAAAGAACTAAAATGTATTCTCTTGATGATACTTAACGTCTGAGCCATGTTTGCAAGTATCTGACCGCCGACACGCAGTCGTCCGTTGACAAATGGACTTTCTTAGCCCCACAGCCAACCAGAATATTCACCTCCCATCCTGAAACAAATCAGGATGCTCTCCAACCCAGTCAGCAACCTCCTTGCAAGGGGCCATCCATATCTCTTCCTCTGCAGCAATCCTTCCAAGCACCTCCTCCAACACCGCAAACTTCTCCTCACTCGTTTGCAGAAACGGATGAAACAAGACAGACAGATACCCACCCGTCTCTTTGATCTCCTCGACCTTACCCAGCAACCACCTCTTCAGATCTGCTTCTGGGCTATCCAGATCCTCCCCCTCCCCATGCCTTTTCCGTATCCCTTTGAACTTATCCATATACCAAAAAGCATCCACCCCCCTCCACTCAAACGGCAGCACCACCACCCCCTCCTTCCCAATCCCCAGCCCTCCCAAAGTCGAGACATATCTCATCCCATGCTCTTTCAGCAGCCCCCAAGTCCTCTCATTGATACTTCCCCCTGGTGGTCGAAACCCTTCGTAGGTAATCCCCGCCTTCCTCGCAGCTTTCCAGCTCTTGTCAAAGTTCTCTTGCTCTGCCTCGGAGGAGAGATTCTTCCAGACTTCATGCTGGTAACCATGCCAAGCTACTTCGTGGCCTGATTCTTGTAACGATTTGATGGCACCGGGGTAGATAGACAAGCTCCAAGACTCAGCAAAATATGTAGCCTTGATGTTGTGTTTGTCCAGAAGAGAGAGCATGCGCGGTAATTGGTTGCTGACTGCCGGGTGGGTGCCGATTGGGTGCGGCCATTTGCCGTTGAGGACGTCTTGGGCTTCGCCTAGGTTGTCCATTGTGAAGGAGACGGCTGCTTTGTAGGGGGGCGGCCAGCGGGAGGGGGACGGTGGGGGCGGCATCTTGTTGGCATTGGCATCGGTACTACTTTTAAAGAAGAATAAGAGATGTGAAGGAAGGGAGTCAAGAGAGGCAGTCGCAGGTGATAATGCCGACCCGACAATCTGGTTTGTTCTGGTCGGCAGTTGAAAGCCAAGAATCGATGCCCCGCATTCTGCTGTCTCCAACAGTAGATGACGGTACGGGCGGCATTAAAGAAGACATTGAGAAAGAAGTAGTAAAAACAGGCAAAATCAAAACCTGAGGATTGAACCCGATACCTCAGGGCCTATTGTCAGGTCAATTTTGCAGCTGACTGGGTCATCTATCTAGGCCAGAGTCACATACCACTCGACCAAAACCGGGCAGCTATGCTAGTTTCGATGTTTGCTCCTTCTTCAAACTCGACGATGAACCATTGGCCGCTCACTAACGACGTCATTGGAGGATTCCTCGAGGTTGCCGTCACTGCAGCTAGTTCCCATTTGCTTTCAGTCATATCTGACGTTTCTACTACCACCAACCTGTTTTTGCCCTAAGAACCAACTTGGGACGATACTTTGGCCAAGAACCCGCTTTCAACGACTAGATCGTCTTACCGAGTGACGGCCCAACCATCCACAAATCCTCCGCACCATCTCTGACACATCTTGCTATACTTGACCTGGCGATCTCGCTCCGTATCGCGTTCCTCATAGGAACAGCTTCGACTCGATGACCCGTTCTCTTAACGACCTGTCTTCTCGACGATCCGATAACGCAATTATAGAGCGCCGCGTTTTACGACGATCGACTCAATGGCGATTCTCTCACCCCAGCACAGATACATTCGGCGACACGACGACACGACGCTACTCAGTGACCCTGCATAGTGATGCTTCACTTCCATTCTGGCGGAGCTGCATCACGGTTAGCCATGGAAGCGGCAGCGCACTGGAAAAAAAGGTGACACCTACAACTGCATGTCCTTCCTGTTACGAGGCTGACCCTTTACCGTAAACCGGCTACGCGGTGAGCGAAAACTAGTGTTTCCGTCTATGATGTCGTCGGTCAAGGTGGGTGTGATGGCTCCCTCCCTTGCTTGTTTATACCTCCCTTGTTTGGCATATCTCTTTTGCGCCGCTAGTCTTGTTGGCCGCAATGTAGAATCTCTCAGACAAAGTGGGCGCTGTTATTGGACGTCGTCTTGTCCAAATCCGTTGGCGGCAGCTTGGCCAGCCACTTGCCTACTTTCTCGCGTCTTTCCATGGAAGGATACGGTGATGGTTGTTGTTGTTGGTAGTGGTCCGGTTGAGAGGGCTGAGGCTCCGGGCTGGGATCTTCTCCCTTGACGAGATCGATCAACGGCTTTGCCACCTTCCAGTACAGGACGAACATTTTGACGAGTTGATAGAGCGATAGTTACTCGGGATACCTAAAAGTATTGCGTCAAGGTGCAAATATGTATAAGATTACAGAGCATCGAAAAGCTCAGAAACGATTCGTTCGGTCTTCGGCTTCTTTTACGTCTTTCTTCGGGCGACGAGTGTCAAGGACTGGGGATGCGGGCCCTAGCGGACGGAGTGGGGTTGGCGGCAGCCGAGAATTCCGTTAACATCAAGAAACTTGAATCATGGTCAGAAAAGCAGAGAAAGAGATGGGGTGGTGTTGGGGAGGGCATGTTGATTTCTAATAGGGTTTGGACCAAATCGGAGATCGGCTTTAACGGGAGTTCGGCATTTTCCAGGGGTCCGATTTGGGTGCATGACAGCGAGTGGTGTCTTGGAGGGAGCACTGGAATGTCGATGAAAGGCAGAAGTTTGCGATCGGCGGGGAGAAAATTGGGTGGAGAAGGATGCCCTGTTAGTCAGCTGTGGGTAGGGGTTGGGAAAGATGCTGGGCGCGCATGCGACGTGATATGAGAAATATGTGCCTGATTGGGACAAAAGAGGAGCGTAAGTGATCAGTATGACGGGATCATAACCGTAGCAATGCTTGGATATATTGAGAGCACACAGGCCGTGACAAATACAGTACCGACCGCCATCTTTGATAAGGCCGGAATTTTACACCCGACCTGCTGATGCCATCCTTCGGTCGGCGTCCATTCAGCCCTCGCATCCCACCCAGCCACCAATATTGACCCTCCCTCGCAGCAACCCAACTAAAAAAGCATACACCAACAACACCGTACAGATGCAGCAAAAAAGATCCTCCCATCCTCCGCCTTTCTCTTCGGGGCCACCCGGGGATTGAACCCGGGACCTCTCGCAAGCAATGCTTCAGGGTGAACCCTAAGCGAGAATCATACCACTAGACCAGCGGCCCTATGAAGGGATTCAGAGAAAGAAGACAGTGAACGGGAAGCAATCGGGGCCACCCGGGGATTGAACCCGGGACCTCTCGCAATGCAAATGCTATAGGGTGGACCCTAAGCGAGAATCATACCACTAGACCAGCGGCCCTTGATGTTTCCATTTGTGGGTAAGGTTGGGGACGAGAAGATGGGATTTTCTGTCTTGCTGAGGTTTTTGACTCATTCACCGAAGGTTTGGTTTGTGGCGGCTGTGGTGGGAAGAGCGGTGGGCCTGGGTTGGGTGAGTGGACACGATGGAGGACTGCCGGATCTCGGGCCGGGACCGCCCTGGCCTCCATGTGCTGCTACTGCCGAACACACCCGACAGAATCATGCACAAAAAGGCTTTTTTCGCCCGCTAAAAACATAACATCCCGATAAACAAGCATCAGTGGTTTAGTGGTAAAATCCATCGTTGCCATCGATGGGCCCCGTGTTCGATTCACGGCTGATGCATCTTTAATGTTTTTGTCGTCGATCTCCAGCTGATCTGCGTCCCAGAAGAGGGGTACATTTTTGCTTCAATTTCAGAATTGTGTTGGGCACTGCCGGCGAGATGACCACAACAGCACGCTGCCGAGAACTGTAAGGCAAGCATATCTAATGTAAGCGAGACTGGCAAGAATGCCGTGAAAAGTCAAAACCGGTCTGGGAGAATGGTCCGAACTGTCCTGTCATCGCTGTCATTTCTGTCAGTCCGCTGACCCCCAATTCCGGCGATCCGACAGCGGGACCAAAAATAGTGGGGCACCATGCTCCCATTCAACAAGGCCGCTCCCATCATCATCGGTATTCATCAAGAAGCTTCAAAATCACATCTTGGCTATAATCACCATACCTCACTCCCCCAGTACCCGTCGCTATCAACACCCATTACACCGAGCGAGGCCACGGAGCCAAATCACCCAAAAATGGCCACCAACGAAGTCTACCAATACTCCCTCATATCCGCCCTCATGGACGGCGTAGCCTCCAACGGCATCCCTATATCCCAAATCCTATCCCACGGCGACCACGGCCTTGGCACCTTTCAAAACATGGTCGGGGAGATGATCATCCTCGACGGGGAGGTCTACCAGATGAAAGCCGACGGCTCCGTCGTGCACATCGACCCCGAAGAAACCATCACCCCTTTTGCAACCGTTACGAAATTCCAGCCTACCACCACTGTCAAATCTACCCTCCGAGACGGTAAGAAGGATTTACAGTCCCTCCTCGATGAACTGCACCCGGAAGCAAGGAATCATTTTTTAGCAATCAGGCTAGATGGGGCTTTTAGAAAGATTGAGTTTAGGACGGCGGGCGGGCAGTGCAGGCCGAGGGAGGGGATGGTGGATGTCTGCTCGAGACAGACGACGCACACGTTTGTGGGGAAGAGGGGGACGGTGGTAGGGTTTAGGTGTCCGGGGTATGTGATGGGAATTAATGTGGCGGGGGATCATTTGCATTTTATCAGTGAGGATAGGCAGAGGGGGGGTCATATACTGGGGTTTGAGACAGAGGGGGAGGTGAGGGTTGGTGTGGCGGTTCTGTCGAGACTGAACCTGGAGCTGCCGAAAGGGGATGGGGAGTTTGATGGGGCGAGGTTGGCGAAGGATGAGGAGGGGATTAAGGCTGTTGAAGGGTGAGATGTTGGAGACGGCGAGAAGGTGGGTGATGGCATCGGATGAGCGAGAGGGTCATCATTCAGCTGTGAGCCTGCGACATCAGCTTCGAACCCTGATTGTTTGGCAATGTCTGTCTCTTTCACGCTAAAATTAATACTAAAGAAGAGACAAATGCATCTCCGAAGGATTGGTGCTTTGTCCAAAGAAACCAAATGGGAGTTCTGTAAGCATTCGTGCTTGGGATCAACTCCAATCGCAGAAGGATTGGCGCTTATGCGAGCGCGCCAGCTTGTGGAAGTCGAGCAGAACACAAGTCCTCTGACGCGGATAAAGTCAACCCGCATGTGAGAGTGTTTTCTTTTCGTATGTATTGGGTGTCTTGATATATGTTGTATCAGCATCAAAAATGCCCTGTGCTGTTGAAGTCCTACGACTCGGGTGTGTTTGCACAATCTTAGGGCTTCGTCCCACCAATAGGGCATGCGATGTCGGAATCTTATCCGAGCTGCTACGCTGGGTCCACGTAATCACGACAGGCAACCATGAACAATAACATGACGGCAGTGCAAACTCTTTAATGATCGCGGGTGACTTCAATCAACACCTCAAGCATCTGCTACACCATATCGATAGACATACATCATTATGCGAATCACTAGCTTGAGACATGCAGCCGTCTGGGTGGCTTGCCTGTCACACCATGTGGCGGCCGTCAAACATCGGAACCCCGCCGAGGGAGCTGCTAGAAAGAATGCTTACGAAATCTTCAACGCCATCCATTCTGCCATGCGACAATGGGGCTCATCTCTGAACCACAACGGCCTGTCGACCTTCGTCGCCACTGTTCCTGCTGGGGTGACTCTGTACCATGGAACTTGGAGGACAGCACCACCGCCTGGCCCAGAATGGCTCGCCTTTGAAATTGAACATGCAGAAATGTTTGCTCACGCGCGAATGAGGTTTCCACCACCAGCACCGAACACCACGGACTCTTTCATAAAACTCCAGCGTCAACGAGGGATTTTCTTTCAAGGACAGAGCGACTACCAAGCTCGGAATGATGACGAGGATGACGACACCGAAGGACATCTCCAACTATATAGGACGACAAAACCTATTCGCTTGCTCTACATCGACGGCATGAGTGCCGGCAATACCGAGATGGGCACCTTGGACTTTCAAGACTTTGTCCTCCGAGGCGACCGTCACGCTGATGTCTGGGACGAGCTCGATCGTGCCAAGAGTCTCTGCGATGTCGTTACGGGTTGGGGTCTTCAAGGCGTCATTCGGATGGAAGCTGGGTTCGAAATCATTCAGTGCGATTTTTCTGACAGCTTGGAATTGGTCTCCGTCACCCAGCGCCCATCCGAACCCAGGGGGGGCCTAGGCTGGGAGGGCTACTCTGAGGTCCACCCCATAGAGTTTGTCCGCGCCGTAGCCCAACGATATCACGGCATCGGCGCCTCCAGAGTGGCCCTAGACTTTTCTTCCATGGTCTCCGCCATGTTTTACCCTGTCGCTCTTAGCAATGAGAACATGTCGAACCCGAGCCTCCCCCGTTTACGGCATGCAACCGACGAGGAGTTGCATGTCATCAGAGCCCGCGTTGAGGAGGTCGTGTATGAGCGTCTGGACGGAAAACAGAGCTCGATCAACTGGCAGGAAGTTGCCGATCTGATTGTTGGGCGCTATGCGGATAGAATCTGGTTCATGGCAGAACGAGCGCAGTTTACACTGGAAATCCTAGGCGAGCTCAATCACCTGACGAACACTCACGTCGACTACGGTGCGGAAAAAGACGGATACCGAGCCGCCTTATCACGCTGCGAACGCCACTATCTCAGCTCAGTCACCCCAAGAACTCCAGAGGACCGTCTTATTTTAGCCGCCATGGAGGAAGTGACGCACGCCATCTGCGAGAGACTTTACGCGGTGCGGCTTTACATTGAACATGAGCTCGGGTACAAGTACAACTATACAGCACCTGCGGCTCACGAAGACAAAGTACTCCATGCGTCCAAGAGATCTATCAAGCACTTGATGGAGAATCTAAAATGGACAAGATGGAAGGAATGCACCACATGCGGATTCCACGAAGTTTGCTTTGTCCCCATGTGGCCATTTGGTGACAAGGACTCGTACGAGCAGCCCAACTGCAGGGATCTCTCCTCGATCACAAACGGATGGTGGGAAAATCGATATTGGGATATGCCAAAGATGCGACACTCAGTGAAGCCGCCTTCGAAAGAGGATCTTTGAGTGGTGAGGAAACAGAGAAGGAATTGCCCAACCATATATACGGCGCAACAGGTCCCTCTTTAAGTCTGGGTTTGGATGGGTACTCACAAAACAGGCCACCAAAAAGAAGAAAAAAGATATCGGGCTCCACAAGGAAGCAAAAGAAAGAACCTTTGCATCAGCCGTGAATCGAACACGGGGCCCATCGATGGCAACGATGGATTTTACCACTAAACCACTGATGCTGCTTGATTCATTGAAGTAAGATAGCGGAACGCAGCATTTTGTGTGCGAACTTTTTCCCGGGCCTAGCCCTGCATAAAGACAAGGGAACCTTAATGTACTATTCTTGGACATGGAAAAGGGGTTCTACTAGGCCGTTTCCTTCCACTCGGAGATCGCGAATCGCATGGAAAGCACGGGATATTGGAACAATTCTTATTGGTAGTCACATTATGAAGTTGATCGAACTCAGCCCCAAAAATCATGACGGGCATTCTGTGCACCCCCCTCCCTCCGGTATTTATTTACACCCATAACCAAACATAGCTCAAGCCTCACGCTTTGTGACTCGTACCCAGAAATCGTTGATTAAAAACAAGCCGAACGCATTCGTCAGGCGCCACGGTTTGTGAGGCTTAGCCACAGCCCAGTCGAAATTTCGGAACCACTATCATATGGTCAGTATTCCTGGGGAAAGTTTTTATCCTTTTAGGGGGGAAAGCACATACCTCGAACAAAATCTTGTTGATCTCCATCTGAGCCACCGGCTTCCCCAAGCACTGCCACTTGCCGTGTCCAAACGTCAAGTCGTTAATCCTGGTCATGACAGCCAGCTTCTCTTGATCAGCCTCAATCAGCCACCTTTCCGGCCGGAAGACATCCGCATCCTCTCCATACAACTCTTTATCATGATGCATCGCCAAAGTCGAAACCCCAATACACGTCCCTCCAGGCAAAAAACACTTCTTCCCGTCCACCACAATCGTATCGCCCCCCTCTGGCACGTCCTTTGGCAGCAAGTTCAACACTGGCGGCCAGATCCGGAGTCCTTCCCTGATGACGGCTTGCATATATGGCATCTGCTTCACCACAGCCTGCGGTACAATGCCATCTCCCCAAGTCCTTTTGGCACACACAGCATCAATCTCCTCTTGCATCTTCCTTTGCACGCTTGGTGTCGACAGCACGTGCAGCATAATTCCTCTCAACGCACCAGCCGTAGTATCAGATCCTGCAACCACTATAGTTTCACTTCGTCAGCCAAATCCCCAACCCAAAATCTTCAAGTGAATACTCACATTGCTCAAGCACCTCGCTCCTCAACTCATCCCCCTTCAGCCCATGCCTATAAAAGCTCGCCAGCATATCCCTCCTCTCCTCACCCCCCTTCTCCGCATTCTCTACTCTCTCATCAATATACCTAAAGCACTCCCTCATCATCGCCCCAAACCCCGTCTTATCCTTCACACTCGGCCCCAGAAACCTCCCAATCACCGGCGCCTGAACCAACCACCCCAAGTTAAGCGCCATAAACTTGTTTCCAATCAGCAGCCCATCCTCTGACGATTTCACAAAATTATCGATATCTTTATCTCGATCCAACATTCCAAACGTCGTCCCAAACGCCACCAGCGAGATCACGTCCATGGTGAAGAACTGGATTTTCTTCGCAAGGTCCATTTTCTTAACTGGCTGCCTATTATCAGAGGCGTATTTGGTGCGGATGAGGCTGAGAAAAGCGACGACGCGGGTGTCGACTGAGCCCTCGAGCTCGAGATTTTCCCGGCCGGAGTACTGTTTCTGTTAGCCTTCGCCCCATGATAAAATGAGA
Organism: Triangularia setosa; assembly: GCA_033296915.1. Lineage (NCBI taxonomy): Eukaryota > Fungi > Ascomycota > Sordariomycetes > Sordariales > Podosporaceae > Triangularia > Triangularia setosa. The sequence continues at coordinate 391 of MU866166.1, read as the reverse complement.
AGGCAAGAAGGGGACATACACCCGGGGCAATCTTTTTCCTCGTAGCATCATGCTTCTCGGTATCCGCCTGCGAGAAAATATTATCCCTCTGGTACTCCACCCTCACCGCCTTGAAGTACCAGTCCGACCTCTTGTACCCCGGCTTGGTGTTCACATGGATCCAGACCTCGGGAGCAGAAGATAACACAGAGTTGGGGCCGATGCGGGTGATTTTGCCTTTTTCATTGTCAGCAACCAACCACACCTTTTTTGTCCCGGGGGGGGGGGGGGGGGGGGGAAAAAAAAAAAAAAAAAAATTTTAAAAAAAAAAAAAAAAAAAAATATTTGCCCAAAAATAAAAAAAACACACGTTATGGGGGCCGGGCAGACACCCCCCAAACCCCGCCCCCGG